>PVIW01008300.1:0-62637 GCA_004026585.1 Noctilio leporinus
TGTGTAAATGTACCAAAGTTTTTTGATCCAATCATCCACCGATGGGCACTTAGGCTGTTTCCAGCACCTGGCTATTGTAAATAGTGCCGCTATGAACATAGGTGTGCATAGGTTCTTATGAATTGGTGTTTCAGGATTCTTTGGGTATAGTCCAAGTAGTGGAATTGCTGGATCAAAAGGCAGTTCCATTTTTAGTTTTGTAAGGAAACCCCATACTGTTTTCCATAGTGGCTGCACCAGCCTGCATTCCCACCAACAGTGTATGAGGGTTCCCTTTGCCCCACATCCTCGCCAACACTTGTTGTTTGTTGATTTGCTGATGATGGCCATTCTGACAGGTGTGAGGTGGTATCTTAATGCAGTTTTAATTTGCATCTCTCTGATGACTAGCTCGCCTGCTTATTTAATACTTGGTTTTTATCTTATGGTCCTGTTTCGGGAACTCAGTATTATTAGAAGAAAAAACTAAAATAAATGATTGTTACTCCTTAAATATGATGAAGTAAATGATTACTAAAAACTTATTTGAGCCCAAGGCTCTTTATCAAGCTAAATTTCTACCCTGTTAATACTACTCTCTATTGAATTAAGAGGTTGAAAATAAAATGAAAATGAACGGTAACCTAATAAAGTTGACTGTATTCTATAAATTTGCACAACGATATGCCGTTTGGTGTCAAATTGCAACATTCAACACATTCTCCAACAGGGAAACATTGGAAAAGAGAAAACCTTTCATGGCATTGTTTCAAAAAGGAAAAGAAATAATAAAAGAAAAAAGTGAGTAAAGAAAATATGCCTGTATCTTCTTCTTACACACGTCTTTGGGGAGTGAAAGATACGGATGGACCGGAGTGGCATGTTAATACGCCCAGTATCTATAGCTGCAAAAGAAATTCCTCCCTGCCTTTGGCAGGAATGGACCTGGAAGGTTTCCTTCAGTCTTAAAATTTTGTCATTGTTTCTACTGAACAAAATTTCAGACTCCTCTGGCAGCAGAGCCTGAATTTGCAATGTCTCACAAGTGTCAGAGTCAGGGAATTTTGTGGAAGTCCCCTAAAATGTTACAGGACGTGGCACGCCCCCGGGTGTGTGCACAGGGCAAGGGGTTTCCAGCGTGCTGGGCTGAGCGTTATGAGGAGAACTGAGACTTACAGACTGCTGCTCTGCGTCTGTGAACTCACGAAACGCCAGTTTGCACCCCAGCAGTGGGGCTGCTTCAGGGGAAGGACCGGAGCCTCTGGCCGGGAAACTCAGGTGCTGCTTGGACTTCGCCTCCAGCTGCCTGGCCTCCCTGCAATCTGCATTGGTAGACTCAGCTGCCAAGGGTCGCAGCCACTGTGGTTAGTACAGAAGCCACGTGTCCACCTTGGTGCATTGTGTGGACCACACTTGCCTTTCAAGACCCCCCCAGTGTGCCACTGAATGCTTTAGAATTCATCTGAAGAGCCGCCATGGTGTTTGCTTTTAGAAGTGGCTCTGTGGTTTACAGGAGGCTGGGTTCATTTGCTTGTTGTAGTGTCATCTTCTGTATCATGTTCTCACCGAGCCAACACAGGATTTGGAGTCAGGAGACCTGGCTTTCAGTCTTAGATGTGTCACCCTGTAGCAGCTGGGGACCTTTGTCAAGCTGCTTCACTCCTTGGAGCCTCAACTTCCCAGCTGTGGAAAGAGGATGCACTGGTAATAGTGCTGTTGAAGTGGCGTGGGTGTTTCCCCCACAGGAGTGTGTGTTGGGTTATTCTCACCCTTCTGCTTCTGGGAGCTTAGGACAGCGTAGAAAAACAAATGGTGATCAGAGCAGTGCATTGTGTGAGGCAACTGCCATATTCCCACAGGGGTCTGTGTTCAGGGCTTGTCCTCCATGTCAGTTTATTTTATAGCCATCCAGAGGAAAGGTGTGCGAGGAGCCAGACAGGTAAAGAAAATGCGTGGGGAAGGCCTGGTGGGCTTCAGGAGTGGCGGGGTCTGGGTCTGACTGAGAAGAGGACACCTTGTCCAGAGAGCAGCGCTCACTCACCTGTGGCTGTCTGGGGAGGCAGGCGCAGGAGGGTCAGGTCGTTCCTTTCTGCTAGACATTGATAGTGAATTTTTAAGAATGCAACACTACATAGGTTAAAAAATAACAAAAGTCAAAAACATCCCCCCAAATCTAAACACATGGGAGCCTTGACATGGCCCAGGAACCACCAAATTTCAAATGGTGCAGATGGCCTGACCAAACCAGTTCACTCAGAACCGCTGCTTGGAACGGGCGTCCGGGCGGAGCGAGGAGGCTTTGGGAACACTGGACTGGGGTGTGAGCCCCCAGAGAGGGGCAGAGTAAATAAAGAGGACTGTGGTAAGAGTATTGCACAACAACAACAGATCCTTGCTTATTTATTTTTTTTAAGGGTCAGAGAAATTTCTGATAAACACGCAGGTTGATAGAGAGCAATGGTGAGGATCGGTCCCCACATGTGATGAGCCCTAAGCAGAGGCAATGAGTTTCCCCATAGTTATAAAGTTTCACTGGGCCAACATTTTGTACCTGCTCTGACTCATCCACAGATGAGGAAGAGGGGGTGTTTCCATGTCCTGCTGGACAACTGACATTTGTTAGTTGTCCCCCAAACTTCACTGTACAAGTACGAAGTTAAAGCATGCATGGAGGACACCTCAAGGCAGGAATACAAACATTTCAGTCAAAGGAATGGATGGGTGGGGAATGGTTTAGTTAATTTATAGAGACACCCATTATCCTAATGAATAATCCGTCATTCTGCTGTTCTGTGATGAAAGTTTTTTTTTTTTTTTTTTAAGTTCCAGTCTTTTTAACCATCTGTATTTCTAGATGGTATTTGCTATGTATTTTTGGTTCAGATACTTCAAGAAAAAAAAAAAAGTTTATTTGCACTTCAAATTCTTGGGTTGTGTCTGAGTTATGACTCATGTTCTGCTGATTGTCATAGAACTTCTGTTTTATAATGTTTTTCTGACCGGATGCCAGGAATGTTGCAAAGAAAATCCAGATTGAGAAACCTTAGTCAAACTGAGGCAACCATGAACAAGCTTCATCCCAATGAGAAAGAACTTGCAGTTTTCAGCTGGGATTTCAAATGGCTGGGCTTTTGTTTGGTTAAATTTCATGGCATTAGCCAACACTTCTGAGTGACTGTTCTACACCCTGGAGTTGGGGTGTAGGGATAAATTCAACATTCATTTTCGCCCTCAATGAAGTTGAGATTCAGAAATACAGTCATTGGTAGTTTTCTATGAAGTTTAGCTGCAGTTGATGAGCAGCAGCAGAGGACCTGTTGTGTCCCAGGCAACAGGCTAAGTATGTGAAAGTCCTACAGGGTACAAACCGGAATACATAGCTTACTGAGTCAGACTGTAAACTACCTGCAAAGTGTTCACAGTCTGGACAATTAGATTCTCTCTGAGAAGTTGGCTGTTTTCTGGAAAAGGAAATGGTGTCATCCGTTGATCATGGAGTCTCTCCCCTTAGAGCCTGGGACATGCACTGTACTTTGTTCAAACCATTGAGGGATGTGGAGATGCCTGGTCCCCCAGAGGGGTCTGTCCTCGGACACCTTGCTCAGCCTGTGAACACATTAACTTTTAACACACACCTCAGCAAGGGGCAACACTGTTCCAGGAGCCGGAAGTCTTGCCTTCTGTATTCACCTGCTTGGGCTGCTGTGATAAAATACTACAAGCTGAGTGGCTTAAGCAACAGAAATGTATTTCCTCACAATTCTTCTGGAGGCTAGATGTTTGAGATTAAGGCGCCATCAGTTGGTTTCTGGTGAGGCCTCTCTTCCTGGCTTGTAGACAGCCACCTTCTGGTGTTGTCATCAGATGGCCTCTTCTCCATAGGCTGAGGGAGAGAGATCTCTGTGTCTCTTCTGATAAGGACACCAGTGGTATGGAATTAGGGCCCCACCCTTGTGACCTCATTGAACTTGACCTCTTTAAAGGCCCTGCCTCCAGATTAGGGCTTCAACATATGAATGTTGGGAGGACTGAAATCTGTACAACTACTTTTATTTTAACATATCAGATCATTTCATCTAGGAAACATTTGTTCCTATAAGTAATTACCCTTCCCCCCACCTAATCTTTAAAAAAACCAGCAGATCCTTCAAGGTGAACATTGGAAAGGTCATTTCAGAAGGCTTTCCTAAGAGCTCAGAAGTGGCAAGAGGCAGAGAATTACCTTCTGCAGTAGGAAGCACAAGAATCCTTTGGCCAAACCTTCCCTGTGGATGGTCCTCTGCTATGAGCTACCTTGCTCCTTAGTTTCTAGGGTATTAAAGATACCTAGACCTTCCCTGTTTTATCCTAAGAGAATTCCTAAGCTTCTTTTTTCTAGTTTCCATTTCCCTCTAAGTGGTCATCCCAGCAGGGGCCCCTTCTCTGCAGAAAGAGTCAGGCAGGCAGAATCTGACATGAGAACCATGTCGCCAAGTCCCTCAACATTTCATAACAGGATGGCCCTTTGCTGGACGTCATCCAGGGGTGTCCACGTATCTGAGGACATCAGTGCAAGTACAGGAGAATCTAATAGGCCAATGGAATTGCCTGGAAAGGGAAACCTCAAGGTAAGTGCCATGGGAATGCACCAGTGAGGACAGTCTCTGGTACAGTGCCTTGTAGACTTAGAGCATCTCTTCTAGAAATGACTCAAAGGACTTTATGATGTTAAGAAGTTAATTTTTATCATCCGTAATGCTCTATAGCACTTTTAAGTCTCTGCATTCTCTCTTCTGCTATTAATCTCTCCTCAAACCACCCAGGGGAATTTTTCCCACTCATGTAACCTGCTTGTGAGTCTTCCAAGCTTAGCTCATTCTTTTATCTGCAAGGTGACAGTGTCTAACACAGTCAGTAGATGTCACTACCAAGTAGGGTGTCCACCCAACCAAGCTCTTAGGTCAGAAGTTTCAGGTTCCCTGGGATGAGTTTGTTCCCTACTTGGGTCTCTCTGTAAAGTCTGAAATCTGTGCGTAGTAGTTACTTCAGGCCATGTTGTGGCCACCTCTCTGTTTCAGGTATGACGCTCAAGAGGTGTCTGTGAGAGGTCCGCGCTCGCCAGCTTTCTCCGGCTCTGGAGGCGGCACATTGCCTCACGCACCAAGAAGCCGCAGCTGCCCTTCAAGGAGGACTCAATGGCATTTAATGGTATCTGCCCCTGGCCCATCGCCCTCTGGACTTAGATCTTGAAGTTGTGGCCAAAATCGTAGCTGCGAGGATGGAGACGGGATCAGGTACCACATGGTCCTGAGCGTAGGAGCCAGTCTGAATGTGTCCTGTCACTTGATAGCAGACAGACACTCTTCATCAGCTACTCAGGACTCCAGGCGCCAGGAAGTAAGTTGAGGTCAGGGAGTTTGTTTTATCTACTGATTTGGAAAAATATTTAGCCTCCCTGGAACAGGGATGTGCATTCCGTGTGCCTGAAGCCATACAATTTGGCAAGTCCCCTATCAGATGCCGAAAACTGTTATACAACCCAGTCTAATTTAGATTGTAAGTCTGCCAGAGTGAATCAGGTCTCTCCCTTGGTCCCCAAGTCCCTGCTGACAAATTATTAGGGCCCAACAATCAATTTCTATCTGTAATAATAATAATGATGATGAGGATAATAATAACATCTACCACCTAGATTTGACCTACAGTTTAAGAAACGCAGCTTTGGATAACCAGTAGCTAGAATTTGGCCCAGAGGGACATGTGAGTACTTGTCAACAATTTGGCCAACCTGAAAATGAAGACAAAAGTATTTGACAGCGTAAATTCGATCGAAAACATCCCCCAGCCTTGTGTTGCTTCCACAGTTGGCTTTGGCAACCAGAAAAGCCAAGTTTCTTATAATTTTTCAAAGAAGAGAACTGTATCTCTCAGATAATTTTTATTCAAAATTGCCTTAAAATATTTAAGACATATATAATTGGCATATATGAATCTTTAAGAGCAAGCATATAAAACTTTGTCCTTTGGGAAAGGAACTTAAAACAGATATGCAAACTCAAAATCAACTCAAAATCCTTTCCAAATGATTAATAATACTTGTGTTGTATTTGTGGACACGTGTGACAGAATTGTGGGAAGCACATAACATTCCCAACTCTTTACTCAGCAGATCCTTCAATCTTCTCACCTTTAGGTTCTGTTCATCACAACCAAGTGTATTCTGTGGAACACTGATTTGGTAGACTAGGAAAGAAAGGCCCCAGGGAAAAAAAAAATGGGAATTGAAGTTAAATAGTAGGGGAAGTGCTAGGTTGAAAAAAGTTCAACTGGCTTTTTCATTATAAGGTCACTCAGAGCCTTTACTATATTAAAGTATAATGAAACTATCAAAGAGGAAAGCCATGTAAAAGTGAAAACACAATGGCTATCCAAGAGTTGCCCAAACTTATCTATATAAACTTTTTTTTTATAGAGCTTCTCATGGAATTCAGGACTTTAGAGAAATAATGACTATATTCCTCAGGACTCTTCAGGTTGCAAGTACTAGAGACCAAATGGTAGTTATGGCAAAAAGAGGAAACCATTTGCTCAGCTAATCAAGTCAAAGGCAGGACAAGGATGGGAATAGCCTTGGACAACAAGAGTAGCTTGTAGTAGAATTTATTGCGCAATGACCGCATGTTAGGCATGGTTCAACCTGCTTCACAGGCATTGATTCGTTCAATCACCACAAAAGCCCCATGAATTAAGTACTATTATTATCTTCTTTTTACACAAGTGGAAACTCAGGTTCAGAGGGGTTGTTTTCCAAGGTTCCCCGAGCTGCCTGACTCTAAGCTCACACTTGGAACCACTATGCATTGTGTGTCTCTGGGGACTTAAATGCTGTCAAAGTTTATTTTCCCTGTGGGACTCTTGTGTCCTTGGGTCTATTACATTCCATTCAATCAACCTTCCCCATGAGATTCGAGGCCTGGCTCCCAGCTCTTAGTTCACCCTCTCACCTCCTTCCCGGGAATGGGCTCCTCCCACTTAATCTTCTATTGAAAACATTAGCTTTGACTTGAGGCCATATGCCCAATCTTGGTGGGCGGGTGGGCATTCTAACCAGCTCAGTTCACATGTCACTACAGTGGCCAGGAGAGTAGAGACTAAGGATTAGCTGTATCTACTATATCAACATGGCCTTAATGAGGTCATGAGGAGCATGTGAAAGAAAGAAGGTGTGTTTTCCAGAAGAGGCTTTGGGCACTGATATTCCCAACTCTGACACACCTGATACACTCTGGATTTTTTTAGGGTTGAATGGGATGCAGATGGAGAGCTGCCAACAGGTTTCTGGTACAGGAGTGGGTTGTGGGTTCATTGTGGCTGCTCTTTTATTCAGGCTGCCAAGGGAAAGACCTTCCTTTTAACGGGAATGCTAAACTAAGCAGGTGGAAGGGCTGACTAGGAAGTGTGCCTTATATAAAAATCACAGTTAGAACAAGATGTGGTGATTAGAGCAAGGCCTAAGTCTCAGTGGTCTGGCTGAGCTGAATGTGAACAAAACCAGGTCAGAAGTCCAGGGAATGGGGCACCAAGCTCCAAAATGTCATAAAGCACAGACATGCTCAGATGGAGCAGGCCAGGGGTCAACATCTGGAGGACTAATCTGAGTGAGAGGGCACAGGCTGGAGTCCAATCGAGCAGGAGGTTAAGCCGGAAGCGAAGTCTGCAGGGACCCATGGGGGCGGGAGAGCAGAAGCCCAGCTGGGTGAGGTCAGCGAGTCGTCTGCAGATGTAGAACAGGAGACAGAAAACAATGTCCTGGATTCCAAACTCAGGGACTGGTGACAGAGCCAAGTGATGCCACAGGGAAGTTCCTCCAATTCCTCGAAGGGAAAGGCCATACAAGCAGAACACTGATTTCCTTCAACCAGCTATACCCATGCATTCTAAGGGCCATCTTAGACTATTTGCAGGAGCAAGCTGTCAAATCCCAATTAGTGCCACTGTGACATCAGTGGCTTCAGTTCTGACGGTGGTCTTCTTCAGGTCAGTCTGCATATCAACCAGCTTGTTCTCAGGGGCAGGAAGGGTGTGGTGGCCTCCTCCTTTGTGATGACCCACAGGGAGATCCTCATTACCTTTATTGTTGTTAGTGTCATACTGCTACTAAAATAAATTACTGGGAACTCAGTAACTTGAGACATAAATTTATTACCTCATAATTCTGAAGGTCAAAAGTGGAAATCTTTGGGGCATGACAGCCTGCCCTAGCTGTCATGCTCACCTTTGAACCTCTAAACAGCTTTGGCTGTCCGCCATATGCACACACACAACATTTCCACAGTGTTCCATCGATCTGTTCCAGACTTTATAAGCACCTGCCTGGGTACCTCCAGGGTGAGAGCCCCATTCCCCGGATGTATCAGCTCTCCTTGTGCAGGATGATGGCCGAAAGGTACATGCTGTTTCCCCTATGAGCTGGGCTTCTGTAAGGGCTGCTGCAGATGCTAGAGGCCTAAGTCATCCAGAGAGCCCTACCAACCATTACATTTTTCTCCACAAGGGGAAGAATTGCTCAGCTACTTCTGGTCCCTACCTATAGCTGAATAAACCACCCCTATAAATGGGATGGATTTATCTTTCTGGAAAAGTTCTCATACCTGTGCCCCTGGAAAAATGCAGAATATTCATTACTGTCTTGTTTGTAATGGTGCAAAACTGCAAACAACTGAATTTTTCTTCACTCCTGTGGTGCAGAAGTTCACCTTGTTCTGCCTCACCTGATGGCTTTAGGACTGAATTGCTCAAGACAGAAAAAGTAGGGCAGTGGAAGGAGGCGGGAAAAGGAGGAGCAGGAGGTGGAGGGGATGGAGGAGAAACTGGGGGACGAAGAAGAGGAGGAAGACGAGGAGGAAGAAATGGAGGTAAATGAGGAGAAGGAGGAGGTGGAAGAGGCCCTTGGGAGCTTGTCGGAGGGTCTAGGAGGGGAGCACAGCTCCTCGTACACCCTTGACCGAAGACTGGTCCTCTCCTCGCGAGGGAGGCACATGGATTGGTGAGGGAGGAAGGGGACACTTGCCCAGCCAGCCGGATCAGCCAATCAACTCTGGTGATCAATGGGGACAGATGTTGCAGCCAGGTTGTCCTCACATCCAGAGGTGGAGGAGGAAGAGGAGCAGGTAGGGGAGAAAGAGGAGGAAGAAGAGGAGGCAGAAGAAGCAGAGAGGGAGGAGGAGGTACAAGAGGAGGAGGAATTACATGTACTTTTAAATAATGAAACGCCCCTAACCTTAACCCCACTAAATACCGGTTGAGCCATTAAAAAAAAATCAC
Source organism: Noctilio leporinus (assembly GCA_004026585.1). Classification (NCBI taxonomy): domain Eukaryota; kingdom Metazoa; phylum Chordata; class Mammalia; order Chiroptera; family Noctilionidae; genus Noctilio; species Noctilio leporinus. The sequence goes on from PVIW01008300.1 coordinate 9,283, forward strand.
TTTTTGAAAACACACTACATCGTTGGCCTTCTTGAGCCTCCTTGCCCCTCAGCTGTGAGGCTGTCTTACGGGCGTCTTCCTCCCTTCCTTCTGGGCCGTCAGAGTACCATCTCCAGAAACTCGGCTTCTCTCAGCTTCCTTTCTCTTCCTCAGGCTCCACTGCCCAAGTGTACTATGATTTACCTTCATTTTCTATTTCCAACAATCCACCCCTGGTCTTCCTTTCCTAATTATGCCCGCGAGGAATAATGTTGGCTTACCAGAATCAAACTTCTCAGGCTTGCCAAAGAGACACAGAACAGTCTAAGTTTGCTGCTAGAATTTGTTTATCAGGGACTTGTGGCTGAACGTCTCTCCTTGTTTATTCCTGAGTCTGGAGCTTTCTTCCCTAGTTATTTTTTGGTGTTAGGACTTGGTATTGTACTTGGCACAAAATAGGCAATTAGTGTGTTTGTGGGACTGTAGCAAGTGGTGCTGGTGGCTATAATACTCTGACACACTTGAGCTGAAACTAGGAAAACTGTCATTTTCAGTCTCCTGGTTTTTAGTTTATTGGGTCAGCCAGTTCCTTTGTTCTGGGGGATGTACTCAGGACAGGCCATTGGTAATGCAAAGCAGAGCAAAGGCCACCCTCCTGAAGGCAAGGGCGGGAGCCCAGGGACCGGGGAGAGTGATGCAGGGTGGGGTGGGGTGGAAGGGTGGGGTGGGGTGGAGGGGTGGGGTAGGGTGGGGTGGGGGTGGGTATGCTCCCTACTCAGGGCCCTTAGTGGGCAGAGCTGCCTTGCCCATGTGATCCTTCCTGTTGCGGACATTTCTCTGGGTCCAGATCCAGGCCAGGATGTTTTGAATGTCACGTGCATTTTTGCGAGACTCCGAAGGGTCTGGGAACACACACAGGCCCCACCCAGCCTCCTGTCTCTGCCAGAACTTTCCTTGGAGCTCAGGGAGGGGTGGGGGTGGGGTGGTGGGGGTGATGGTTGATCCTGTGTAGTGGTATTAAAGGTAGGATAGTCCAGTCAGCTGATGCTCCTGCAAAGAAATGTGTGCTGATGTCTTTGGGGGCTAAAGAACAATCCTGGGGATGGAGGCTGGAGTTTCCCCTGAAAGGAAGCAGCACCGTCTGACCACCTGCTGTCCTGGAAGTGGTCAGTCCCAGGGAAGGAGGCGTGCCCTTAAGGCAGATGGGGAGGGATGGGGACAAGGTGCAGGATTTTAATCTATCCTCAATGTTTTACTTTTTTTCTATGACTTTGGACACACACACACACACACACACACATACACTCACTTTAAGTCATCTAGACTAGAAAAAAAAATCCTTGGCACTATGGGTAGGGTTCATCGCCAGCAAAATGAAGAAAAGAAGACGGAGAACACTGGGCTGTCGTGTGGGTGAAGTGGGGTAACCCTGGGCAGAGGACCTGCAACTGTGCTCGCTCCCTGTGGGCTTCCTTTGTTCCACAGGGAGCAGCTTTAGGAGCTGTTTCCAGGGAAGCTCTGTCTCACACGCTCTTAGATGTGCCTTGAGCACGCCACTCCAACCAGCCCAGCCGACTCAGCTCCACAATGCTTTATTTTGATAAACATACTCATGCACATCGTGGTGGCTCACAGCATCTTAATTATCTGGTTCATCCAGCATTACTGTAAAGACACAATGACATGAAGTAAAATGATGAAATGTCAAAGTGAAAAGAACTTCAGAGGTAATTCAGGTTAGTTTCACAAAAAGGCTATGTTGGTTTTTTGGATGAAACAATTATGTGTTTATGGGACTGTCCTTCCCACTACAGGGCATTTGGCATTTTTGGTTCCTTTAGTGTTTGTGATAACCCAAAAACATTCCACGTATTTCCAAATGTCCCTGAGGTGGGAAAAAATAATATTCGGTTGAGACCACTAAAACCTCTGGACAGATAGGGCTGAAGAGATCGTATGGCTTCCCAAAATTACAGAGAAAATTAAAGAGCCAGGAATGAAACCAAAACCTCTAAATCCTGCAGGTAAGTCTTACTATCTTCTTTATCTGGATAGAGAAGCCGAAGCTCAGAATGGTTAAGGACATGCCTAAGATGACAGTTTATAATTGCCAATATAAATGGTCAATTATAACCTCAAATTTTGTTTGAGGTTAACAAAATAATGTAGAAATCAAATCATATGTGTAGGATTTATTGGGACTCTTCATCTGGCTATTCATTTCATAAACACTTTTTGAAAAAAGCTATGGGAAATAGTGTCCTTAGAGCCAGTTAGAGCTGGTTCTCTACTTACTAGTGATGTGTAACCTTGAGCATGTTACTTAAACTTGAAGCTTTACGCTTTCTATACATATTGGTGGAGGCCAATATATAATTGCCAATATAATTGCCAAATGTACAGCTAGACCTGGTGGGTTTCAAAGCTCACCCACTGTATTATCTCGTGATGTTCATCAGGTAGCTCACATCCTGTTGGAAATGAAGACCCAGACATGCTCAACGGGATAATCCACAAATGTGCTGATACTGCATTGCTACAATTGTCTAATTTTTCTCTTAGAAGGTACTATAAAAGGTGACATTTTGCAGTGGTAGGTGATGCAGAAACATATGAAAACATTTTTGTTGGTTTTACCCATCTATTAACTCATTTTGAATTGTGCGCATAATTAAACTTGCCCCAATCATTCCCTGGCCTTGCTGTCCCAAAATTTTCCAGCTGGTTAAAGGGATACAAACTGTGTGAGAATTGCATCATCACTAGGCACTCAGCAGCACAGCAATGCTGAATTCCAGAATGCCTGTGACACGTGGTCAATACTGTATTCCCATTGGGAGCCGCAGCTCAGTTCCCGAAAAATGATGCCTGGCAAGTTCAACTTACACAAATAATTTAAATTATGGTGCATATGTCATTTTGTTTGACTTGAAATCTAAAATTTGGTGTGCCTTTAAAATTTAAGAAATGCTATCAATCCAAAGATTTTTTTATCCCCCTCTTTAGAGATTTCAGCCGATAGTCTTATGGGAACTCCTTTGTAGGTAGCTCTGTTTTTCTCTTGCTGCTTTTAAGATTCTCTCATTATTTTTAGCCTTTGGCATTTTAATTGTGGTGTGTCTTTGGGTTCAGCTTGTTTGGGACTCTCTGCCTTTTCTGGACTTGTATGTCTATTTCCTTTGTCAATTTAGGGAAGTTTTTCAAGTAAGTTTTCAATTTCTTCCTCTTCCTCTTCTCTTTCTGGCATCCTTGTGATTCAGATGTTGGCACTTTTGGAGATGTCCTAGAGTCTTTTTATACTATCCTCACTTTTTTGAATTCTTGCTCCTTCATTCTGTTCTGGCTGAATGTTTATTTCTTCCTTATGTTCCCAATCATCGATTTGAATTTCAGCTTCCTTCCCTTTGCTGTTGGTTCCCTGTGGATTTTTCTTTATTTCACTTAGTGTAACCTTTATTTCTTCCTTTATGTTGTTGCCATACTCACTGAGTTCTCAGAACATCCTGATCACCAGTGTTTTGAACTCTGCATCTGATAGGTTGGCTATCTCTGTTTCATTTAGTTCCTTTTCTGGGGTTTTGTTCTGTTCTTTCACTTGGGCCATATTTCTTTGCTTCCTCAATGTGGCAACCTCCCTGTGTCTATTTCTGTGTATTAGGTAGAGTTGCTTTGACTCTTTGTATTAGTGCATGTGTTAAGTGGTATGGGGCAGAGCCTTAGGTATTTACCAGGGCCAGGCAACCTGTTTCACTGCTTTGTGGCTCTGTGTTGGGGGGAGGGCTTGAAGAGGGGCCATTGCTACTGCCTGGCTTCTGGAGGGCTTGCAGGGTGCTTGCCCCATTTCTGGCCACTTCCTCTATTTCCCTTATGTGACTGGTACCCTTTCAGCTGTTGCCTTGGTGGTGAATGGGTGGGTTTGTGTACATCCTAAGTCTACACTAGCCCTTCAAATGTACTCTTCTGAGAAACTGCAGTTTCTTCCACCAACCCAACCTCCAATGACTTTTACAGGTAGAAGTTTGGGAACTTATCTTCCCAGCACTGAAACTCTGGACTGTGTGGTCTGGCCTGGGGCTGGAACTGCTCTCTCCCAAGGTGTCCCTCCCAATTTTTATGCATCACATGTGAATGTGGGACTGCCTGTTCTGTCACTGCATCCATCTGTCTGTTCCTTATCATGTCTCCTCACCTCTCCACCCTGACTCCGTATCCCCATCCCTCATATCCATACGAATGAATGAGGCTTCTTTAAATCCTTGGTTGTTGGTCTTCCGTACAGTGATTTTCTGGCAGTTCTGGGTGTTATTTGTGTGGTTGTGTGTCTACCTACACCTCCATCTTAACTGAAAGTGTCTAAATCAAAATCTTTTTTATTTTTTTAAATTAAAAGTGATCCTTAAATTATTTTTTTTATATGAGAAAAAAATGGGAGGGCAACAGAGCTCCCTAAAGGAAAAGCACACAGTTATTTTCTTCCATCATTAAGTACTTAGAAACTAAATGTCAGTGGACATGTGAAAGGTAACACATGACAGAAAAAGCTGTCCCATCCTAGCTAAAGCATAGCAATGTTAGCTAATAGATAATGGATATACTATATTTAATTTTCTATATTTTAGACAAAACTTTCCTGAATTATGTCAGTACAAATTTATATTCCTTATTTAACAAGAAAACAACAGCCCTGGCTGGTAGCACAGTAGGTAAGGCGCCAGCCTGCGAACCCCAAGGTCGCTGGTTTGATTCCCCAGCCAGGGCACATAATCAGGTTGCAAGCCAGGTTTCCAACCAGGTCTGTGGCTGGAGGCAGGTGAAAGGCAACCATACATTGATTCTTCTCTCCCTCTCTGCCTTTTTCCCTTCCCCTCTCTCTGGAAATAATAAATAAAATCTTAAAAAAAAAAAAAAAAAAAAAAAAAAAACAACAGTTCTCTAAATGCTTTGGATCTTTCCTTTAAGAATGGCCTTATAATGCATTTCCTTGAATACTTTCAATAATATAAATCTTTCTCCTCTTATCACAAATGTGTTAAAGTCATTGTAGCCAATGTTTTGTATTTGCCTGCCTAGCACCCAGGAAGCTTTCTTTTGGTGACTGTCCCTCTGTTTTCCTTTCTTGAATGTGCCCTAGATGGAGTTGCCTATCACGGTGCCTCATCCCTGCGCCACCCTCTTCTCCAGGCCTAGGGCTGGACAGGGAGGGGATCCAAATGATGTCAGTCAGACTGTCTGGCATCTGAGGCTTGAGGCAGAGTGACACAAGGACTGAAAATAGTTGAAGCTGATTCATCCCCGTGGTGGAGGCCAAAGAAGCTGTCTACTCCTTCCTGCTGCTTCCGTGCCTGGTTTTACATGGATTCTGCCTTTCTCAACAGCTGATCTTTGCTGCTTTAATTCTGCGGGCTAATCCTTACCTTTCAATAGATCCCTTTAATTTTGATTAATTTAGCCAGAGTTGGAGTCATAAGAGTGCAGCCTGGTTAGTGACAAGGCCAGGAAATTTTGTTTGAGGTTAACAAAATAATGTAGAAATCAAATCATATGCATAGGATTTATTGGGACTCTTCATCTGGCTATTCATTTCATAAACATTTTCTGAAAAAAGCTATGGGAAATAGTGTCCTTAGAGTCAGTTAGAGCTGGTTCTCTACTTACTAGTGATGTGTAACCTTGAGCATGTTACTTAAACTTGAATCTTTATGCTTCCTCACAGATGAATTGGAAATAATAATAATAATAATAATAATAAATAGTTTAGCAGATCAATGGGAGGCATTTACATTTACTCATGTCAGTCAGTGGCAAGAATTGGCTGTGACCACTTACCACCAACCTCTGTGTGAAAGAAGAAATCACCCTGACCGATGTGGCTCAGTGGGCTGGGTAGTGTCCTGCAAAGCGAAAGATTGCAGCTTCCATTCCCTATCAGGGCACATGCCTGGGTTGCAGCTTTAGTCCCAGAAGGGGCTCTCATACAAGAGAGAACTGATCAATGTTTCCCTCTTACATTGATATTTTTCTCCTCTCTTTCCCTACTGTCTAAAAGTAAATGAAAAAATATTTAAAAGAAGAAATCAATCCATTATTTTGCTTTATTATCTTTGAATAGGAACAAGAGGCCCCTGGATTTTATATGACGGAAGTATATCTATATTACCCAAGTGTAAATTTTATACAGCATGACTCTTTCCCCAAGGCCCAGCCACAGGACATGTGACAGATGTGTCAACCTTGATCTGCATAGCTCTGGCAGCTTAAAATAACTCCTGCTGAGAAACAGATGAGTGCCTGCTGGAGGAGACTGGGACACGCAAGGACTTCTAGGAAAATGAGTGATTCACCAGGAGAGGATAAATCAACTAGAAATAGAACCCAAGGGATTAAGTACATAGTAAACACATTTTTCTTTTTCCTGCAAAATAAGTGTGGTCGATTAAAAAAAAAATGACTTACTTAATAAAATGCTAAATTTAGAAAATTAAGGCAAACATTAAATGATCACTGAGTAGCTCCTTTACACACTTCAGGGTCAGAACAAAACTCCAGAAAGTTCTTAACATAATGTATTATAACGCAATAACATGTAGCATACTGAGGAATGACAGTCATGATGCCTTGGTTCGTGGCTTTGCTTCATTTGGTTTAATGGGCATTCCCTTACCTTTCCAGGCCCTTCATCCATGAAATGAAAGGATTGGACTGGCTGAATTCTTCCAGTTCTAAAAATCTAACATGTTAATAATTTACTTGATGTTCTTTCTATGACTAATTCAAGCCTATCTTTAGGTCTTCAAATAGAACCTCTCCCTCCACCAGAGACTTTTTCTCTCTTTTCGAAAAAAAGATCTTACTTATTTATTAGGGAGAAAGAAAGAAAAGGGAGAGAAACATCAACATGTGGCACACGTACTTACAGGTCCAGTCACTGGAGAATCAGAATCGGGACTGAGACACGCCAGGCTGGCCACCCCCAGGCTTATGATGCCTACATCCTCTGCCTCCCTGACATGTCCATGTCTTCCTAATAGTCTCAGCCACCCAGGGGCCCTCCTTCAAGATTCTTGGTTGTGGCCAAGAACAGGCCAAACAGCTGAGTGCTGGTCAGGGAGTGGAGAAGGGAACAGTCTCTGACCTGATTTCCACAGTGGGAAGCAGAACACTGACTCCTGAGGAGAGCATCCTAAACTTGGGAAGGGCGAGGGGTTGAGAAGGCTGTGTGGGGAGAGTGTGATGAATATTCACTGCAGTCATCACTTTGGTACCTCAGTGATGACCCTCAATATGGTCCCTACACTACAGAGATAAACTAAGAGTCAGTTGTCCCACATGCCGTTCCTCCCCCTTAGGTCACTTGAAGGGTGCTCATGTCAGTGTGGTCACCTGGCTCTGGGTCAGGATTTCATGATAGGGCCCATTATTTCTCCAATTCTGGGCTGATCCCATCTCAATATTTCACCACTGATGGGCCACATTTAAAGTTATCAATGCAACCAGCACGCTTTAAACATGAGAATAGAGTAAACAGAGAAGAAAAAGGAAAATGGGTAAAATAAATAAACAGACATGGGTTAGAGTGAGGATGGAAACAGATGCAGAAATGAGAACCATCATCTCCACCAATGCAGGCGGCTGTAACTGGGTTTAGGGGACTTCACCACCCCATGGTCCCTTTGTCTTTAGCCAGTATCTCAGCTTGTTAGTGCCCTTGACTCACTGAGTTGACGCAAAACCTTTAATCCATGCGGCTCTGAGCCCCACCCTGGCTCTGATGTCCTGCTTGTGTTTTAGGGGTTCTGGTGGTCATCCACTGTCTTCTTATCACTGGTATTGTCATGTGCGGAGGCACCTCATGGGAACCCAGGGCCCCCTTCCTATTTCTTGCACCTGCCATGCTTCATTATGCCTAGTTCCTTCCCCTCGATGGTCAGGATCAACACTTCTAGACAACTTAGCACCAACTTAGGACTCACCCTTGTTTGACCAATGACAGGAATTTCTGTTTCTGTAAATAAAGTTTTATTGGAACACAGAGATAGCCGCTCATTGATGGACTGTCTACAGCTAAATGCTATGATGGCAGAGTTAAGTACTTGGGACACGTAACTGCATGGCCTGCAAAGTCTAAACTATTTCCTATCTGGCCCTTTACAGAGAAAGTTGACTAACTCCTAGGCTGGAGAAATAACTTGATAGTCAATAATTGCACAACAGTTTCCAGGGGCTGTTTGGTTTGCCAACATCTGTTTAGACAATTGCAAGTGCTGTCTTCACCTGATTCAACATCAAGTAATTCATTGTCATTCTCCAAGATTAATTTCTTTTCCTTTCAGCCAACTTGGACATAAAAATGAACATGTGATAGGAATCATTCTTTCCCACATATAAAAAAATATTTCCTTCCACGTGGGGTTAGACCACTTCAGTGTTTATGATGATGACTTGACTGTAATAGCAGGGATGGGAGGAAGGAGAAGCAAGCAGGTGGCGAGGACACAAAATTAAGGAGGCGCCTGCTCTCACAATAACATCAGTGCTAAGCCCTTGGCCGGCAGTGAATCTCTCCCTAAATTTTGTGTCCCAAGTGCTTTGGTTGCCTCGCCCTAGTCCTGGGCCTGTGTAATAGTAATCATGCATTTCTGCTTCACCTCCGACCGTCGGTTACTGCTGCTTTATCTCCGGCATCACTAACATACTGTGTTCTTCCTGTGGGTGTCGAAGAGATCATTTCAAATGTAGCTATCATGAATGTGTGCTGTGCTGTCCCAACCCTGCTTTAGGTCAGCAGCACACCTCCCAACAGCTGGTAGCTGAGGGCTGGCAGCTGAGTGGATCTCTAGGCATCAAGTTCAGCAGGAGAAAGGCACCTCATCCAAGATCTCGTCCATTGCTAAGGTCAGTCTTCAAGGGGGAGCTGGGCGCCTTGGTCCACGATTGGGCTTTCCAGCTCCCATGTTTTTAGTGGGGTTGCATTTCTGGGCAGCTGGTCCCGCTGCCTAATTCTCCTGCCTTCACTGCCACAGCTGGTCTTCATAAGAACACTTACCTGTGAACTTTCTGCATGCACTTTTCCTCTCAGAGAACCGCATGTCTGTCATTGGGTGCAGGTGTGGTACGAGGATGCAGTCCCTGCAGTGAGAGTTTGGAGCAAGGTCCCCTGACTCGTGGCAGTTGGGGCATGGATCACCCCTGGCTTATTGGAGTGAGACATTCGTTAAAACATTCATGGCTGGTGTAATGGACTGGGGTACCTATGAAAGGGAATGGATTGGTGGATTGTGGGTGGGAAGGCAAAGGTAGGAGCCATACCCCAGGTGTCTGAGAAATTTGGTGGAAGTAGTACTTATAGGAACTGGGGAACTGGATGTCTCTTGCTGGGGCAATTAATGAAACAGAATAAGAATAGAACAGAATGCAAAACAGGGGTATTAACCACTAATGAGCAGCTCAACGCGAAAGACCAGGGCCTCTGTGGCAGCGTGCAACCAGACTCCTCCGCAGTGGGGGATCAGAGCCAACGGGTTGGCCCGGCTTGTGGTGCCAAGAACACTTTGAACATTATGAGGGCAGTGGTGGCACCAAGCTCAGGGCCCTGATTGGGAGAGTTGTACTTATGTATTGCATGCATTGGGGAAACCTGGGTCCGTGCATTAGAAAACCTTGAATACCCAGGTTCCCAGCATCTGGAGCCTGCAGAAAGGCTCCCTGTGAAAGGACCGGGCTTGGACACAGAGCAGAAGCCTCTGCATGTGAGACAAGGAGAAGCGCCTCAGCATCTCCACCCATCTCCTATCCTAACCAGCTGGCCAACAATTAGGGTTAAATCACAACAAAATTCGGGCCACTGACACAGGACAGAGACTCTATGAGGGAGGAACTGTCGGAGCTTGGGCAAAGCAGCTGGAGGATGTGGGCCAGGGAGCTGGCTCCTGAGGGGGCGGGATGAAGGGAAGTTGGGACATGATAAAGGGGAGTTCATCATGGGGGCATTCTTCCATGACATGAGATTTGGCAATGACCCTTGGAAATGATGGCTTTTGGAAGGTTAGGAAAGGGAAGGCCCACGTCCAGCGAACTAGAAATTAGAGAACTGCTGTGGCAGACAGTGAAGAAATAGTCCAGAAGGCTAGGAGAAGGGGGCCTGCTAGAGTGGACATGCATTCTAAGGCCAGAAAGCCCACGGGCTGATTATATTCTGGGGAGGATGGTTCAGAGGGCAGACACTCATCAGTATATTAACAAATGCTCTGGTTGGGGGGCACCAGAGCCACTAAGATTCTCATTGGTATTTGTCCCTGTAGGACAGGGCTGATGATAGGAGATGCTAATATACACCTGGGCTTCCTGGTAATGAGGAGATGATAGGATTCAAAGATAATAAAGATCAGCTGGTCTTTAATCATCAGAAGCAATGAGGCTACAAAATTGGAGTGGCATGGGGGTGAGTGGATCTGAACTCTAAGAAGGTTATTAGAAAATGTGTAGGAGCAAGACAGATGGCAGGCACTATGGGTATTGCCTAATTTATACAATCAAGAGAAATCAAAGGTAGATGATAAAAGGGCTGAATGCAACCAGAAAGTCATGATCCCTTGCTCTGTTTCTAGACCCAAGCTGTTTTAAGACCTAGGACTTCTGAATTAAGGTCAGTTAAGAACGGGCCATGTCTCCCTCCAGGAGGAAGGACCCTGGAATAAATACCATGGCACATGTATATGGCAATTATTTCTCTAGTCCTTTCCCAGAGAGACATACAGCCATTTACTAAGATAACCAAGTAAACAGTTCAATTGTTCTCTGGGGACCCAAAGCATTTTTATGGACCATGTTTATAGTGGGAGGCAAACGGGAGAGCAGGTCTTAAATGGAGTCCTGATTCAAGTCCACAGTCAGTTTGCTGGGTCTACAGATGCCCCAGTGAGAAAAGTCTTCAAAAATACTTTTTAGTACAATGGGAACAACAAAAAGAAAATACATACCAAGTTTTAAGAAGCCACAAACAGCCCAGATTACATATTACAATTTACTTAACCTACATTAATGTGATAGTTAGAATTAGGTTTGGATGTATTGACCAAAAACTCAAAGGATGGCGTAAAAATATATGAATTTATTTATTCATTATTGTAAAAGAAGCCTGCAGCTCTATCATTAGAGGCTCAGACCCTGATTTTTCTACTCTATCATCTTTAGCATGAGGGCTCCTAGGACATTTCATGGTCTAATATGACTGCTGCAACTCTAGCCATTGTGTACTAGTTCCAGGAAGGTGGAAGAGAAAGGGCCAAAGGACGCCCTTTAAAGAGCCTTCCTAAAAAATTAAAAAAAAAAAAAAAATATTTTATTTGCCATTTTTAGAAAAAGGGGAAGGGAGAGAGGCAGAGAGGGAGAGAGACATCAATGTATGGTTGTCTTTTACCTACCTCCAGCTATGGACCTGGCTGGAAACCTGGCTTGCAACCTGGTTATGTGCCCTGGCTGGGAATACGAACCTGCTACCTTTGGGTTCACAGGCCAGTGCCTTATCCATTCTGCCACCAGCTAGGGCCCCAAAATATTCTTAACCAACAAATTCCACTTCTATTTGATTAGCCATCCTTAGTTTCACATGGCCCTACTTAGGGTCAAGGAGGCTAATCAATACAGTGTTTTTAACAGAGAAGGTTGTTGCCTTGGATGAAATGGGTTCTGTTGCTAAGGTCAAAGGGGAGGGTGGGTCCTGGGTGGAAGACGAGCCCTCTTTGTCACAGATTGCTCCCATGACTCAGAAGCCCCATTCAGCAGTTGCCTTCCAGCTCCAAAAGCTAGCAAAAGTTCAAAGCCACATTGCCTGTGTTTTCTTTGTACCTGTTTTCTCTCTGGTTTTCACATGGAGGTGTCATTGCAGAGCTCATTACCTTGGTGCTCCCTGAGTCTCTTGGGATGGCTCAAGCCAGAAAAGCCAGGTATTTCTCTGGGCTTGTCCTTGGTTTCAGTTTTGGCTAGTGTCATACCTTTCCCCCAGATGACTCAAAACGTAATCATTTTATTGTAGAATGCTGTGGATGCTCCTGTAGAAAAGACAAGAGATAACATGCTATTGGTGGGAATGTAAATTGGTATAACTATTATGGAAAACAGTGTGGCAGTTCCTCAAAAATAGAAGTAACACATGATCCAGTAAGCCCACTTCTTGGTATATATCCAAAGGAACTGGAATCAGTATTCCAAATTGCTATCTGCATTCCCAGATGCATTACAGCATTATTCATAATAGCAAAGATATGGAAACAACCTAAGTGTCCTTTAGTGGATGAGTGGATAATGAAAATGTGGCACACATACAATGGAATATTACAATGAATACACAATGGAATATTATTCAGCCACAGAAAGAAGGAAATGCTGACATTTGGGACAGTGTGAGGGAAAGTGGAGGGTATTGTGCAGAGTGAAATATGTCAGAGAGGGAAAAGCAAATACTATGAGGGTCACAGGTGTGGAATAAAAAGAAGCTGATTCCACAGAGACAGAATAACATGGTGATTGCCAGGCATTAGGGGAAGATGAAGCAAGGTTACTGATGTAAGCCAAGGGTACAAACTTTCAGTTATAAGAAGTTCTGAGAATCAAGTTATGCAGTTTGATGACTATAGTCAATAATACGACATTGTATACTTAAAGTTGCTGAGAACAGATTTTAAGCATCTCAACACACACACACACACACACCCCAAGAGCTAACTATATGATGAGATGTATATGCTAATTATCTTGATCTTGGTAAATATTCCACAATGATATCACACAAGTTCCATATGTTAAGTATGTACAATTATATTTGTCAGTTATTCTTCAATTAAGTTTGAAAAAAAGATGATCAATTCTAAAAATTAAACTACCCCAAAGTAATAATGTAGAATTTTAAAATAATAATTAAGATCTATCCATGTCATTCTCTGAAAATACAAAATAGTGTAATATAATTTCTACACTGAAATAATATCATGCACAGGAAATACCATTTTTCAATAATTTAGACCCATTTATGGCATATGTTAAAAATAACAAAAGAGTCTCATGTAGTAAAAGAAATGTGGAGAGACCAAATGAAGGTAAGAATTAAGATAAGCCAAGAACCTTGCAGACTGACACTGAATGTTCCAAGAACTGAGGATATGGTTAATTAAAACATTTGTATGAGAGGCTAAAAAACAAAAACAAAAAACCACCCCCAAAACCCAAAGCAATCCGTGAGACCACAAATGTTTTAGGTATTGAGATAATTTGTACACTTGAATATAAGAAATTGCCCAAGTAGAAAGTCATTTCCATATCATATCTTGAGACTTCTGAGTCTATAAAACAACAGATTCAGTTTAAAATAATTTTTATCTCCCGCCCCCTTGCAGTTAGTACAGTGAAAAAGAAACAAAGGCTGAAAAGAATATTTTTGTAGGATGGATGAAGAGCAATGAATATTTAATATCAAAGGACCTACCAACAATTGAAAAGTAACAATGATGGCCCTGGCTGGTGGCACAGTGGATAAGGCACCAGCCTGCGAACCCAAAGATCGCTGGTTCAATTCCTAGCCAGGGCACATAACCAGGTTGCAAGCCAGGTCTCCAGCCAGTTCTGTAGCTGGAGGCAGGTGAAAGGCAACCATACATTGATGTCTCTCTCCCTACCTCTCTCTCTCTAAAAGTAATAAATAAAATCTTAAAAAAAAAAATAAATGTTTACAGGTCTTCTTTAAGAAGAAAAAAGATAAAACTATGAATGATAAAATGGCAATAAATACATAACTATCAAAAAAATAGTTATCATCAAGATAGAGGCAAAGGTAAACATGCTTCACCTCCTCACACGACTACAGCAAATATTACAACTAGATTACCAAACAAATATCACCCAGATTCATTAGAAAATCAAGCTGCATGGAAGTCCAACAACCAAGGACTTAAAGATGCCACATTCGTCCAGACAGGTGGGAGGGGCAGAGGCATGGAGAGACTCAGGGAGGAAAAGAGGCACTGAGATGCTGAGTGGTGCAGAGAGGTGGTGGTCCCATACCCACGGGTGGTGGATAAAAGTTGGAAAGAATGCCTCAGGACTGAGTGATCCCACCCCTAGATCAGACCACCCAGCCCAGGGTTCCCGAACCAGGAAGATAAGTCCCATAACCTCTGGCTGTAAACCAGTGGGGTTTAGGATGGGGGAAGAAACTGCAGGATTCTTAGGAGACTCCTTTTACAGGGCCCACAAGGGTCTCAGGACTTACACAGACCCACTCCTTCTGGGATTTAGCACAGGGACAACAGCAGGAAGGGCACAAGTGGCATACCAGGAGAAAGTGCAGTGACTGTCAACAGGGCAAGTGCCAAGAGACAGCTTCCTTCTGAAAAAAAGTCCAGAGGCCAGGCAGCAGCATTGTCCCCTCTCTGAGCCCTCCCCTGCAAAGAGCCACAAAGTGGTAAAATGGGTCACACTGCCCTGGCAATTACCTAAGGCTCTGCTACATACAACTTACAGTCATATTTTTCTACAATAGGCCATGCTACTAAGACATGGGATCAAAGCAGCTCTACCTAATACATAAAATAAAAACTGGGAAGCTGCCAAACTGAGGAGACAAAGATATGTGGCCCAAATGAAAGAAAGGCAAAACTCTAGAAAAAGAACTAAACAAAATGGAGAAAAGCAACTTATCAGATGCAGAGTTCAAAACACTGGTTATCAGGATGCTTAAAGAACTCATTGGGTACTTTAACAGCATAAAAAAGACCCACTAAATGAAGGTATTATGTGAAATAAAGAAAAGTCTACAGGGAATCAACAGTGGAGGGATGAAACCGAGAATCGAATCAATGGTCTGGAACATAAGAAGGAAGAAAGCATTTAATCAAAACAGAAAAAGAGAAAAGAATTAAAAAAACAAACTGAGGATAGAATAAGGAGCCTCTGGGACATCTCCAAATGTACCAACATCCAAATCATAAGGATGCCAGAAGGAGAAGAAAAAGAGCAAGACATTAAAAATGTATTTGAAAGAATAATAAAAGAAAACTTCTCTAATTTGGCAAAGGCAATAGGCATACAAGTCCAGGAAGCACAGAGGGTCCCAAACAAGTTGGACCCAAAGAGGACCACACCAAGACACATCATACTTAAAATGCCAAAGGTTAAAGATAAAGAGAGAATCTTAAAAGCAGCAAGAGAAAAAAAGAGAGTTACGTGCAAAGGAGTTCCCATAAGACTGTCAGGTGATTTCTCAATAGTAACTTTGCAGGCTAGAAGGGACTGGCAACAAGTATTCAAAATGATGAAAAGCAAATACCTACAACCTAGATTACTCTATCCAGCAAAACTATCATTTAGAATGGAAGGGCAGATAAAATGCTTCCCAGACAAGGTAAATCTAAAGGAATTCATCACCACCAAGCCATTGTTATATTAAATGTTAAAGGTGCTCATTTAAGAAAAAGAAGGTCAAAACCATGAACATTAAAAAGACAACAAATCACAACCATCAACAACTGAATCTAAAAACTAACAAACTTGCAGAACAGGAATGGAATCATAGATATGGAAAATATTCAGAGGGTTATTGGCTGGGAGGAGGAAAGAAGGGTATGGGGGGAAAGGTGCAGGGAATTAGAAGTACAAATTGGTAGGTACAAAATAGGGAGATGGTAAGATCAGTATAGGAAATGGAGTAGCCAAATAACTTATATGCATGACCCATGGACATGAACTAAGGAAAGGGAGATTGCTGGAGGGAATGGAGGTACTGGGCAGGGGACGACAAAGGGAGAAAATTGTGAGAGCTATAATAGCATAATAGTAAAATATATTTTAAAAAATCACACACGCAAGAAAAAGAAAAAAAGAAGGAAAAAGAAGAAGAACAACAGCTTGATGAAACAATTTTTCTCCACTACTGTCAGAATGAAATTTGATGTTTAACAACATGATCACGAAAAATATGAGAGGGCAAATGTTAAGAATTTTCCTGATGTTCTCCTCATGGCATTCTATTCTATTTTAGTCTCATGCATCAGCTATCCAAGATTTAATACCTAGTGGAATGTACTTGCTGGAAAGAAATTAAAAAAATAGATCTTTCCAACATTGCAAATGGTGGTAACAAAAATTTTCCTTATCACCTTTAATTTCTGTTTAGAGCATTATAAAAAATAAAGAACTAATTAAAAAAAAATAAGGCATTTTCCCATTAGCTAGGAAATAATCAGGCATTAAGTATAAGTGATGAGGTGCTGGTATATCAACGTATTCAGACCTCAAAATTGGTATTTAGGATCTTTGTCTTCTTATATTGTTTGCATAATCACAAGATGATGATAATTCAGTATTCTGAAAATTGTTTTAAAAGTTTACTTATGAAGTATGTATATATGGTAATTTACTTTTTAAAATTGTTGCTGAACTAAAATTTTAATTTCATTATATTTTCAAGAAGAGAATGAAGGATTAAAGGAAAAGAATCCCAGTCCTCATAGAGTTTATATTTTAATGGATTAGTGCTGGTTACTTTAGAGCATAAAGTGTTCAACATTGTGATCTAATAACACCAGGAAAATGATTTTTATAAGATGTTTTTGAAATTAAATATATTTTCGTGCTGCTCATTTGTCTCTTATAACATGATTGGCTATCTTAAAGGTTTAAGTATCACAGGTTGACTCAGATCCCCAAGCAAAACAAATGAATGCTTGGTACAATAGGTTTAAGCTAAAACACCAAAATTCTTGATACACTGTGGATGTTTAAAAGGTTGAATTAAAGAAGAACATTAAGCTCTGTGCTTGACATCTTTATAGCCTATGTATTTAATACATTATGATACATTTTACTTTTGACCATTATTAATAATACCCTTGATCCAGAAATTAAATACATTCCTGTCAGTATAATTCTCTTTTGCTTCCATTCAATCTGCATATTCCTTATCTCATCCTCAGAGGCCCTTTGCATAGCCACTTCTAATTTTTCTATTTTTTAAATCATTCTGATGAATCCCTTTCTTCCTTTGCTCCCTTAAGTTCGCCAAGGCTGGGGGCAGCCTGAATTCCTGAAACCTTATAGCTCTTGTGGCAGTTCCTGGTCAGCAAGCCAAGCTCCTGTTGTCTTTGCGAAACCACGTAGAAAGAGGAAGGAATATTGAACCAGCTTTTGTGCCCAGAATTATCTGAGTGTGGGAATCCAGAGCCAATATCAGGGTAGTAATTGCCCAAATGGTTCCCCCAGGAAAGCCACTGTCACCGAACCAACATTATTAAATAAGGCCTATTGCAGTTAGGCAATAGCTAATTCCAAGCAACATACACATAGCCATGTCATTTGGGGTTTTGAAAGTTTCCTTTATTTCATAAGCATTTATTGAACACTTACTTGGTATGTAGTATTCTTTACCAGGCATTAAATAAACTACAATACCAAGTAGTGCCATTTATTAACTGACTCTTACTTTTGCAACACCAGGACAATAGTATTATCTACATGGGAGAAGTAATAAAATTGAGGCAAGCGAGGAAACTGAAGGTCAAAGAGGTGAGGTGATAACCTCTGGACATGTTGGTGAGGCTTCCAAACACGTGCTGTTTCCAGGGAATACTCCCAAGCCTGGATCTCCACCCAGATGAACCTCCCTGTAAATGGAAAGAATATTGGGAATGATTCGTAACTCTGGGGAAATGCAGATAGGGGAGGAAAAAGTGCCAAGCTTGCAGCCATTCGTACAAGTTTGACGAACAAAGTAGGATCCGAGAGAGTAGGATCCAAGAGAATAGGATCCAATGGTGGCATTTTGCCCTGAGGAAAATTTTCTCAAATCCCACTTTTTAATGTGCCTTCTCAAATCCTTTGTGGAACAACACAGCGAACAACCAAATAAACTGACTACATGAGGTCAATATTGATGGGTGTGAAGTTTTCGTTAAAATTATTGGAATTCATTGATTTTTCTCCTACATCTTGAACATTCCCTCTAAAACACCAACTGTATGATTAAAATGAGATCTCAACACTCGTTACATTACAGAAATGTTCTTGAGTTACATGTAATATTTTTTCATCTTTTCTGCCTCTAGGGGGAAGTGTGTTTTCAACAATTCCATCCCCAGAAGATATTTTCTTTATAGGCTTCACAGGGACTTTCTCCAGTGCTACTTCAGGGCTGGTTTTACAGGGAGAGGAGATTCTCTTTGAAAATCTGCAAGGGCTCTTACTTGAAAGCTGCTACCAGGATTCTGAGGGAGAAGGTCATACAGACAATTATAATTAGTGGAGAAACCTCTCCACCAATATAGCATTTCTAACACATTTCGAAGAGTCACATGAAGATTCCCTATATAATGCTCCGCCCTGCCCCAGCAGAAGGATAAATATAGACACTGGTTTCATTTCACAAAGCTGAAAAACTAATAATTAAATACTTTATAGAAAATTTGCCACCTTATTTTAGCAACTTCAAGTTAAAAAGATATGGTTTGTGGATATCGATGAAAACATTTCTAAATCCTATAAAACATACTAGTTTCTGTCATGTCATGTTTAGGGCTAACATTGTAGGCTTTCAGTTGGCTACATTTAATTTTATTTATTAAAAAAATTTAAAAGATTTTATTCGTTACTTTTTAGAGAGAAGGGCAGGGAAGGAGGAAAAAAGGGAGAGCAACATCAGTGTATGGTTGCCTTTCACCTGCCTCCAGCTACAGACTGACTGGAGACCTTTCGTTCAACCTGGTTATGTGCCCTGGCTGGGAATTGAACCAGGGACTTTTGGGTGTGCAGGTGGGTGCTTATCCACTGAGCCACTAGCCAGGGCTAATTGTATTTTATTTTGCAGCATTCTCCTATAACTTTCTTTTGTTTTAATTCAGCAAATGTAGCTTAAAAGAATGCACTCAGTGAACAGGTTAGCAATTGTTTGAGTGTTAAAGAAAGTGCCTGTTTTTTTTTTTTTTTTTGTTTTGTTTTGTTTTTCCCCCCATTTCAGTATTTTACAGATTGGAAAGGAACAATATTTTATAATTGAGTCTAAGGGATGAGTTACTTCACTTTTTCTCTTTTCCTTCTGTCTGGGTTTTATTCATTTTCATGATTATGATGTTGCAAAAATCTATTATAAAATATTAGTAATCTTATTGTGCTGTGTGTTCTAAAAACTTCACACAAAATAAAATTTTGATATAAAGAATGTTATCATTTAGCCCTGGCTGGTAGCACAGTGGATAAGGCGCTGGCCTGCAGGCCCAAAGGTCACTGGTTGGATTCCCAGCCAGGGCAGGTAACCACGTTGCAAGCCAGGTCTCCAGCCAGGTCTGTAGCTGGAGGCAGGTGAAAGGCAACCATACATTGATGTTTCTCTCCCTTTCTGTCTCTCCCCCTTCCTCTCTCTCTGGAAATAATAAAGAAAATCTTAAAAAATAAAAAAGAATTTTATCATTTAAAGTGAAGATCAGCTTTGTTCTCTCTTTTACCTGGTATAATAGGTGGGACAGGTTTTATTTCAAATCCAATTCTACATGAAAATATTCCCAGGTATAAAGAGTTATTAAATATACCAGTTATATTCTTTGGACTACAATTCTATATCTAGACAGTGCTGGGTGTCAGGCTGGGTGACTTCTAACGTCTTTTCCAGGCTTAAGATTGAACTCTATGACATTCATAACATTTACAAACTTTCAGCTGCTTGGGAAAAATCTAATTTGATGTAAAGTCAACTCATAATATTAAAATCTATACATTGATATTAACTTGGTGGGTCGTCCTATACTCTGGCGCCTATTTTCATAGAAAAAACTTTGAAAAAAAAATCCTGATTTTTGCTCTTTGGAAAAATTTAAAGGGTGATTTGGGTATGGGCCGGAGGAGTAACCCAGTGTTTTTGGTTCTGCTGTGCAGCTGTACAGGGGCTCTTCCCGACCACAGTCCCGTTTGTTGGTGCTCTTGAGTGACAAGCTGGAAGCTGAGAGCTCTAATCCAAAGGCCAGCGAGAGGCCGATACCCAAACGTAAACTCACTGCCCTGTGCTTGACCCTCAGCTCCCTGGGCAGTGCCTGCGAAGGGGAGAAGCATTCACGCCCGGTTGTCACTGAAATCCCAGACTCCTGAATAAGCTCTTCCTCCACAGTGTGCAGAATCGTATCGCCATTGGCCGGTGTTCCTCAGACGCAGGGCACAGCCGGCAGTAATCGGAAACCCTGGTTCCTTGACGTTTCCTGGCAACCAGTTTGGAAATCCATTAAAACTCTTAGGTTTAGCTATTGTTCTCTCTCTCTCTCTCTCTTCCTTCCTTTTTCTTTTCCTCTTTTTCTATTTCCTTCCTCCTCTTCCTCCCTCCTTTTATTCCTAAGAGTTCAGGGAGGATTTAATTGCTGTGGAGATTTAAATTTCCATTTCCACTATGTGCATATTTCCTTATTTGTGCATTTACATTTTGTACAGGTAGATGCCTCTTTTGCCATGGCTAGCAGCTCTAATTAAATAAATGAAACTTCTCGTAGGAGTTAGAAGCTCCTCCATCAGGAATCATGGTGCATAATTTGAAATTTAAATGATCCAGACGATAGTCACCCATAATTACATTTGCGGTTCCAGAAAGACCTATAAGGAGGGTGCTATTAAGAGTCACGGGAGCTGCTGCCTGAAACAGGCACATCTCTGGGAACCCCAATTTGCCCTCTCACAGTCACGAGCAAGAGAGGGAGCGATTGCGTGTGAACCAACTGGCAATGCCTGGGATAGGGGCGCCAGGGATCACAGTTGGTTTCAACTTTCTGCCGAGAGAGGGCGTTAGTCTGAGACCAATACAGATTTGTTGACACGGCGCCCAGCAGTCAAATGAAAGACACTTTAAAACATTTTCAACTTATTTTCATGTGTGGGACTTAAGTTTCATAATTCTCCTGTCCGGTGTAGGACGTTCACATTGCAAATGACCTCAGTGTGTTAGTTTCCACGTTCAGAGGGTCAAGTTCCATTCCGACCTGCCCTGCAGCGCTGCGGACTCCTCTGGCCACGGACTTCTCGGCGGCCGTTTCCATCCTCGTCTCCACTGCGGTTGTGGCTGTGACCAGTGGCAGGACTGGGTCTCTGAGGAGGGACCTTTCCTGGCGCTGCAGAATCCAGAGCAGTCTCGCGCGCTCTGGAGGAGACGCGGTTGGATTTCCGAGCGCTCGGGCTGCAGCGGAAAGTGCGCCTGCACCTAGGGGACCCTCGGGGTAACGATTTGGGGAGAAGGTCTTTTTATTTAGTTACCTGGGTTAGCAAACAAAGCTCGGAGGACCTCTTGGAGATGCTTCTCAGGCTTTTTGTCTTCTCTAGAAGCCGAACGGTTCGCTCGCCTATGGGAGCAACAAGTTTCGCTTTCCTGCTCAAAGTACTCCGCCAGAGGGTCTTTGCGCAGAGACACGGAGCATCTCCGCAGCGCAGTGACTCGAGAGCGAAAGCTTGCTGCCCAGAGGGAGAGGGCCGACTCTGGACTGGGGAAGGAGGGGTGCGACTAACGCCCCAGCTAGCAGGGCGTTCGAGGTCCGCGATCGAGCCTCCTGCACTGGGTCCATGGTCCCTGTTCCCTTACCTTGCTCCAGGGGACAGGGAAGGTCGCTTGCCTGCCCGGAGTTTTCTCATCCCAAGGGAATGTGGCCGGATTGAGAAAGAGGTGAGAGCGAACGGGACCTACTGATTTTTGCACGGATACTACCAATTTTTAGGACCACCCCTTTCTTTAATCCTGTTGTTGATTTTTGCATTATTGAGTGTGCCTGCACGGATTTCTGTACTTTCTAGAGGAATTCCTTTTTTAAAGTCAAATGCTGGGGAGAGCGTTTCCGTGCTTGGCCAGGGAGAGGCGGGGACGCTGGAGGCAGTGCGGTGCTGTGCGGTGGGGTCCCTGGTGACTGCAGACGTGGGCCACTGTGGCTTTAAGGAAAAGGCTGAGGGCTAGTGGGGAATAGGGATTAGGGACAGAGGTGGGATGGGAAGCGAAGGGGTGCGGGGAGGAGCCCTGATGTAAGAATGTTAATGAGAGGCTCCCCCAGCCCAGCCCCCATCACTCCCCACCCCCACTTCCCCACCCGCTGGAAATACAAGCCTGTCCTTGGCGCGCCATGTGTGGTAACATGCTCCGCCGCTGCCACGCTATTTAAACGCCGGTTATGGATCCAGGAACCGGCGCGAATCAATGAGATCAAACGCGAGGGAGATGCACCGTCAATTACAAGCACTTGGACCAGTCTAACTTTTTTGCTTTTACAAATACGCCTTCAAAAGCGACCTTAGCAACGCCCAAATAGAAGCCACCTCTAAGCAAAATAGTATATAGAAAGGGAGGGCGAATATATATATATTTATAATAAGTATATATAAATATTTACAGGCGTACAGGTTGACACCCGGTGAACTTTTTCTTCTTTTTTTTTTTCTTCCTTTCTTATTTTGTTTTTTAAACGAGTGACATTGCAAAGAAGGACTCTTCTTCCTCTCTATCTTTTGGCGAGTTAGCGAAGGGGGTATTTTATTTTCTTAGAGCGCCCGAGGGGGCGCAGGGACCTCGGAGAGAAGAGTGGGGAGGAAAGAGGAAGGGTGGGCGGGGGGCAGAGGGCGAGTCGGCAGTGAGGGCCGGCGCTTTCCTGAGGCACGATGCCGTCCCTGCTGGTGCTGACTTTCTCCTCGTGCGCCCTGCTTGGCTGGGCGTTGCTAGCCGGCAGCGCGGGTGGCGGCGGCGACGGCGGGGGCGAGGGCCCGGGCGGCGGGCGCTGGGAGAGAGAGGCGCTGCCACCGCAGAAGATCGAGGTGCTGGTGCTGTTGCCCCGGGACGACTCCTACCTGTTCTCCTTGGCCCGTGTGCGGCCGGCCATCGAATACGCGCTTCGCAGCGTGGAGGGCAACGGGACCGGGAAGCGTCTTTTGCCACCCGGCACTCGCTTCCAGGTGGCCTATGAAGACTCGGACTGCGGCAACCGCGCGCTCTTCAGCCTGGTGGACCGCGTGGCAGCGGCGCGGGGCGCCAAGCCCGACCTCATCCTTGGGCCGGTGTGCGAATACGCGGCGGCACCGGTGGCCCGGCTTGCGTCGCACTGGGACCTGCCCATGCTGTCGGCTGGGGCACTGGCCGCGGGCTTCCAGCATAAGGACTCAGAATACTCACACCTCACGCGCGTGTCGCCCGCTTACGCCAAGATGGGCGAGATGATGCTCGCCCTGTTCCGCCACCACCAGTGGAGCCGCGCAGCGCTCTTGTATAGCGACGACAAGCTGGAGCGGAACTGCTACTTCACCCTCGAGGGGGTCCACGAGGTCTTCCAGGAGGAGGGTTTGCACACGTCCTCCTACAGTTTCGATGAGACCAAAGACTTGGACCTGGACGATATCGTGCGCTACATCCAGGCCAGTGAGCGAGGTGAGCTGGAGGGGGCCCCGGGCCCCTCTGGGTGGTAGGTAACCCAACCACACTCCGCTGCTCTCCCTACACACCCACCGCTCCTGTGTGAACCCCTCTTGCCCTTTGTGGCACTAAGGACTGGCAGGGCGGGTGTGCGGGGACTCGACCGGTGTGCTCTGTAAGTCTGCCATGACCTTTAATCATTGTCCTTTGCTGTCGAGGGGTGTACATAGTAAGGTCCCGGGACCGTGATGGAGCCTGGGGGAGGGGCGTCTTACTCGCAGCTCCGACAGGTGCTGTCAAACCGACTGGGGTTTCTCTTGCTCGCTCCCCTTTGCCTGCGCCTGGCTAGCAGTTAGGGGAGCACTGCTAATCAGGAGCGCACCCCCGGTGCCCTGCCCTGGCTAGGACCTGAAAGCATGCGGAGGCCAGAAGAACTTGTCTTGTCCTTTACGGATGGGCGCCCCCTCCGAGTGCCGAAGCGTGTGCGAGAACTCTACAGCCTGAGAGCCGCCGAAGAGCTAGCTCAGTCTCCCGGTCTCCCCAGCTGCTCCTTCCACAGACCCCAGCTTTCTTTTAAAGGCTCATTTAATGCCCTTCTCATTCCTTCCACGGCCCCTCCAGCCTCTTATAAACGAGCTTCTGTGGTTTCCACTAAAAATGCCTTGCTGTGTCTGGACTCAGGCGACTCGCTTTCCCCGGTGTGTTGGGCATCGCGGTCTCTAAAGCGCCGGGAAGGAGGCTTTGCGGGAGTGCGCTCTGGAGAAGCGGGCTCTGAACCTCCTTTCCACGTGCTCCCCAAGTTTTCTCCCAGAGTCTGTAGGGGTTTGACTAAGCACCAAACTGGACGAAGAGCTCAAGGCTGAGGGTGGTGGCTATGGCTACAGGGCGTGGGAGGAGAAGCGGGTGATCGCGGGTACATAATCACCAAAGCCCCCAATGTGGTCCATTTCACGGCAGAGTGGACTGCGGGAATGGCAGTCGGAGATCACAGCAAACCGCAGTTCCCTCCCTCCCGGTGTCAGTTTGGGGTGCATAGAGCTGGAGGAATCCGTCTCTGCTCCGGCTCAAGCCTAGCCTAGACTGTAAATACTGCAATCCCAGCGAAACTCCCCACGACCCCACCCCGAGAGACCGAAGTGGACAGGGGCTGAGCCAGGTGCGGGGCTAACCCGCACCTTGGCGAGGCGGGGTAGCTGGGCGCGGGCTGTGCGAGCGCAGCTGGAGGCTGAGGGTATCAGGAACAGGTGAGAGTGGGCAGAGGAGCCTTGGAGGCTGGTGCTGCGGCCACCTCGGACTCATAGGGAACGCACTTTGTGGAGCGAGGAGGCGGGAGGTGTTGACAGTGGGGATGCGTGGCCAAGTTTGAGCTTTCAAACTCCAGGCTGCCTGCGCCCAGTCCGTGCCAGGCAAGCGGGCGGGGCGCGCGGTCTTTGCTGATTCTGAAAAAGGATACTTGAATCCAACGGCTGCGTACTCGCCCCGCCCCGCCGAGAAACCCACAGCTGCTTCTTACCCGCCAGTCCCCAGGTTACTGCAGACCCCTGCAGACCTCGGGCTGCGCTGGCCCCCGGAACCCGTGGCTTCGGCTCTGGGCTTTCCAGAGCCTGGAGCTCGGAGCTGGAGACGTCCCAGGGCTAGCTGGGGATGCGGGTGTGTCCCCCTACCCGGGAGATCCAAGGTCTGCGGCTGCGCCTGTGCTGCCACCGCGCGCCGCCACCGGACTCCCTGCCAGCAGTGATCCCTGATCGCCTGGCCTGGGATTCGGGGCCAGAGCGGACCTGCTGTCCCAGATGAGAGCAGATCGCAGCTACCGGCCAAGGGCCCCTCAGCCTCACACAAGGGGTGGTTGAGGGTGGGGAGGAGTGAGGGCAACATTGCTCCGGGGGACCTGGGGGACTTCAGAGGGCTTGGACGACAGTTATGCTGCTGCGGATTAGTTTTTAAATTTCAAAAGCTTCTTTGCTTTTTTTCCCTTCCAGGTTTGAATTTAGTGGCAAAAGTTTGCTTGGCTGACCTGTATATTTTACAGGTGACAAAGGTTACCATTCCTACTCTAAAGAATATTTCCAATAGTGGCTTGGCAGATGTTCAGAAATACGAAATAGTTTCTCCCCTACATTCTCCCTCCCTCTCCCAAATTCCTTAGCCTCAGGGGAAAACATTGCTTCGCGACAGAGCTCTCTGTGGGGACCTTTACCTTTGGCCAGTCACCATTATTTTCCTACAAGCAGTTAATGGGTTAAGTAGGGGTTCAGTGGGGTGTGATTTCCGGAGTGTTTGTCCTGGCTCAGGCATTCACTGGAGAGGGAGGTTGGGCTGCTACTAAACTGCTTTTCTTTTTCAGGTGCCTCAGATAAAGTGAAGGTAGTGGGGACATCCCCATTTTACGGATGCTGGGAGGATTCAGTGAGCTAACATGCTTGCACTTCCGTTAGCTGAAACAGTGCCAGGTGCATCAGCGCTTAGTAAATGTGGGGCTTTATTATAGTGGTTATTAGTTTATTGACATGATAATCACCTGCCCTAGAAGGTGAGGCCATGCCTGGGGAAAGAACCCTGGGGAGAGAAGCAGCTGCTCTGGATTGGGGTCTCCATTCAGCAGCTGCTTGGCCTGGGCCAGTGGCTCACCAACTCTGGGAAACAGTGAGTTTGCGTGAGAATCGGACCCCTTCAGATTGATGTCTGGTGGTTCTGATTGGTGCTCA
Source organism: Noctilio leporinus (assembly GCA_004026585.1). Taxonomy (NCBI): domain Eukaryota; kingdom Metazoa; phylum Chordata; class Mammalia; order Chiroptera; family Noctilionidae; genus Noctilio; species Noctilio leporinus. Next base: position 35,359 of record PVIW01008300.1, read on the forward strand.
CTCAAGTGTAAAAATATAATTGACTTTTTTCTTCAAAAATTCTATATTAAACATCACAGAACCAGAGAGTCCCCACCACCCAGTTTGGAGGTAATATTTTTAGCACTTTTTTGAGACTTAAGTTCGTGTTTAAAATGAGATCACAACTTTTAGAAAAATGTTATTTATTTTTAGTTAGAGAGAGGGGAAAGGAAGGAGAAAGAAAGGGAGCGAAACACCGATGGATATGTTGCTTGACCAGGGACCAAACTTGCTACCCTGACATGTGCCCTGGTCAGGACTTGAACCTGCAACCTTTTGGTTTGCAGACTTACGTCCAACCAACTGAGCCACACCAGCCAGGGCCAGATCACAAATTTTTGAGTCCCCGAGAGGGGAAAAAGTGGACAATGCCACTATCTCAAGTGGTAATTTGACTAAAATTTCATTTGGCTTTGTGTTGAAAGAAAAACTAAGGGATGTAAATTATTCTTTCATTTTAGAGGTTTACCACTGAATTCAATAATTAAATGTTTTTCTCTCATGTCTTTAGCCAACATATAATAGCAATGAAATACACAATCTTAACATGTTATTTAAAGATAAAGAATTTTAATTTAAAATCAATTATACAGTCAACTAACTACTGCCCTTAATATTCTATATTCAATGATACATTTATTTTTAAAAAGGCAACTTTAAAAATATTTTTCAAGCAATAAAAGCCAGCAGTTGTTTTGTCTATATATAAGGAACAGAAGTATTAAAAGCATTTTACATACAACATTTTATATAAAGAACCATAGATTTATCTTATTATTTATTAAAAATGTCATTAATTTGGGCCTATATAACAACTGTAGAGATATCAGTACAGTGTCACTTATTTTTAGAAATAGGCTGGGGGGAATGACCAAGTTGTTGATCAGCAGAATTTTAAAGCTAAGAACCCATGATAAGTGAACTAACACACAACAAGAGAAAAAAGAAGCATTGTAGGCTGCTCTGTGGAAATTTTGAAAGCTTTGGTGTAGATGGATCTTTATGAACAAAAATAAAGATGCAATCTCCATTTTGCAAAAATGAAACCCATTGCTATGTAGTGTAGAAAGAGAGAAATAGTTTTTCTTAAAAACAGATTTTACTTTTATGAAAGTCAGTTATACAGCTGTATAGTTTAAAAAGAAAATTACAGGTATCATTAGGAACAAGAGTTTCCTGTCTCCTACTCCCCATTTCTCAATTCCCAGAGGCAACTATTTTCAACCCTTGTACTTGTTTCTGTAAGTATTGGACCTCATACCTCTAAATCATGTTCCTCCTGATTTTTACAGTTTTAGGTTTATCTCTTGTCATCCCAGTGGAAGATACTGATTTCATTTTCTTCTGCTCCCTGTTAACTACACACTCAGGCTTTCCTTCTAGTCATCCTTCCAATATGATTGTATTATAATTTTTGATTAGCTCAAAACTATTCAGTGTCTACATTATTATTTTCTAAGTGCTATTTGTAGCTGAGCCATATAGGCTACCATAATGACACTTTCTTTCTTGCCCTATTTGTTTTCCTTGGGGTTAAAAAATGTCTATTTTTTGTTTGCTTAATTTCCTATGGACTTTTAACTAAATCATCTACCAATTTTATATTTTAAGTCCCCTGAGGTGCTCTAGTTTAGTTATTTTCGAAACGTGCCACATAGTTGTAACTTTGGGTTCTTACCTCAATATCCCCCTACAACTTTCATCCCCATCTCTCCAGCCAGATTCTTCTGTGTTCTTTCTTGGTTCATATTCTAGTTCTGATGGAGTACATCCTCTAGGAGCTTTCTCAGAAAGGAAGAATGAGAGCTTAAGTTCGAAACCTTTAATGACTAGACATTTTTTTATCCTACTATTATATGCAATTATAGAATTCTAAGCCTGAAATTATTTTCTCTCAAAGTTTGAAGGGTTGTCTTTTAAATTCTAATGTTGCTATTAAGAAGCTAGAATTGATTCTGCATCTTTATCTATTGTTTGCTATATTTTTTTTTCCTGGAAGTTTTTAGACTATGTTTGTTGTTCCCAATGTTCTGACATTCCATTATGATGTATTTTTATGCCAGCATTTTGCCTTATGCACTTGATGATATTGAACGGTAGCCCTCTTTAATCCAGAAACTCATGTCTTTTAGTTGTGGGAAATTTTCTTAAATTATTTCTTTTCTAATTTTATCCCCTTCATTTTCTCTTTCTAGAATTTGGTATTTGTTTTATTTGAATGTTAGATCTCTTGGATTGATACCTTACTTTTTTTTTTTTTTAATCATTTTCTCCTATTTACCCCCATCTTTAAAAAAATTTCTCTTACTTAGATATTTGACTATTCCCAAAGTGACTATTGAGATCTTGCTTTTTATTTCTGCTCTTATATTTTCAATTTGCAGCACATGGCACACCGGGCTTTGTTCCTGTGCAGTAGCATTCCTTTTCTCTTCTGGGTTTAGATTTAAATGGGAAATGGATGTAGGAGTCACATAAACAATATGAAAATGCTATTTTCAAATTTTATTTATTTATTTGATTATGCTGTTATATTTGTCCTAATTTCTTTTCCCTTTGCTCTTTTCCACCCAGCATTCTCCTCCCTCCAGCAATCCCACCTCCCTTAGTTCATGTCCATGGGTCATGCATGTGAATTCTTTGGTTTTACCTTTTTTTTTTTTTTTTTTTTTAAGATTTTATTTAATTATTTTTATAAAGAGGGGAAGGGAGAGAGGCAGAAAGAGACACACACATCAATGTATGGTTGCGTTTCACCTGCCTCCAGCCACAGACCTGACTGGAGACCTGGTTTGCAACCTGGTTATGTGTCCTGGCTGGGGAATCGAACCTGTGACCTTTGGGTTCGCAGGCCGGCGCCTTATCCACTGTGCTACCAGCCAGGGCTGGTTTTACCTTTTCCTGTACTATTCTCAACATCTCCCTGTCTATTCTGCACTCACCAACTCTACTTCTTAATCCCTGAACCTTTTCTACTTTTCCTCTTCCCTCTCCCAGCTGACACCCTTTCAAATGTTCCCCCATAGCTTTGGTTCTGTTCCCTCTCCAGTTGTCTGCTTAGTTTTTGTTTTCATTTTTTAGATTCTGTTGTTGATAGTTGTGTTTGTTGTCATTTTTTAAAAAGATTTCATTCATTATTTTTAGAGAGAGGGGAAGGGAGTGAGGAAGAAAGGGAGAGACATCAATGTATGGTTGCCTTTCACCTGCCCCCAGCTGGGGATCTGGCTGGAGACCTGGCTTGCAACCTGGGCATGTGCCCTGACTGGAAATTGAACCAGCAACACTTGGGTTCACAGGCCTGTTGTCTTCCTAATGTTTATAATTTTGATCCTCTTTTTCTTAAGTAAGTCCTTTTTAATCTTTCATTTAATAATGTCTTGGTAATGATGAACTCCTTTAGCTTTACCTTGTCTGGGAAGCACTTTATCTGTCCTTCCATTCTAAATGATAGCTTTGCTGGATAGAGTAATCTTGGTTGTAGGTCTTTGCTTTTCATTACTTTTAACACTTCCTGCCAGGCCCTTTTTACCTGCAAAGTTTCTTTTGAGAATCAGCTCATAGTCTTATAGAATCCCCTTTGTAGGTAACTCTCCTCTTTTCTCTTGCTGCTTTTAAGATTCTCTCTTTATCTTTAACCTTTGGCATTTTAATTATGATGTGTCTTGGTGTGATCCTCCTTGGGTCTAGCTTGTTTGGGACTCTCTGTGCTTCCTGTGTGTGTCTATTTCCTTTGCCACATTAGGGAAGATTTCCTTCATTATTTTTTCACATAAGTTTTCAATTTCTTGCTCTCCCTCTTCTTCTTCTGACACCCCTATGCTTCAGACATTGGCACATTTAAAGTTGTCCCAGAGGTTCCTAGACCTCTCCTCATTTTTTCAATTCTTGTTTCCTATTTCTGTAGTGGTTGATTGTTTATTTCTTTCTTATGTTCCAAATCATTGATTTGAACCCCAATTTCCTTCCATTCACTTTTGGTTTTGTGTGGATTTTTCTTTGTTTAACATAACCTTGTCTTCATTTCTTCCTTTCTGTGTTGTTGTATTTAAGCATATCTGTCAAATCTGTGAGCAACTTAATCACCAGCATTTTGAACTCTGCATCAGTTAGGTTGGTTATCTCCTTGGCTGTTAGATTGGCTATCTCTTTCTCAGTTCTCCACTGGCACCTTAATCTACTCCTTTTTTTGGGCCATACTTCTCTGTCTCCTCAGTTGACAGCTTTCTGTGTTTGCCTCTGTATCTTAGGTAGTTTTGTTGCATCTGTTATGTTTAAGGGGCAGAGCCTTAGTATTCATCAATGTGGGGCTACCTGATTCACCATGCTGTGGGGCTGTAAGTGAGGGAGGGGTCTGAGAGAGAATAATGTTGCTTGCCTGTTGAGACCCACAGTTTCTTCCTCCACCTCAACCCCCACTGATTTTCATAGTCAGAAGCAATGTGGCTCTGTTTCTCCCAGTGCTGGAACCATGGGCTGCTCGGTCTGGCCCTGGGGTCACTTCTCTGGTTTAAATGTATCACTGTGCTTTTTGCTTTTCACTATTTATTTATTTATTATTTTTCAGAGAGAAGGGAAGGGAGAGAGGCAGAGAGGGAGAGAAACATCAATGTATGGTTGCCCTTCACCTGCCTCCAGCTATGGACCTGGCTGGAGACCTGTCTTGCAACCTGGTTATGTTGCCCTGGCTGGGAATCAAACCAGCGACCTTTGGGTTCGCAGGCCAGCACCTTATCCACCAGACAGGGCTAGCTTTTCAGTTTTAACTGAGGCCTCAGCTTTGGTGGTGCTGCTGTCTGGTTGACTGTTTCTTTATTTCTTCATTTGTTGCACCTCTATGTAGTTTGATTTCCTGAAATTTTTGTGTTGTTTTTATTTAGTTTTGAGGTAGGTGTAAATTTCTTTTAGTTGTGAGGGAGATGCAGTGTGTCTATCTATGCCTCCATCTTGGCCAGAAGTCCTGAAAATACTGTTATTATTGATAAAACCTATTAAGAGAACTGTATTTAGATCTTCTGACAAAAAAGCTGCTTGTTACTTTCTCTTAGAATTAGGTTCATCCACTAAATTGCAGATTAGCTATTCAGCTGTAGATCCCTCTCCAGGATAGACCCCTTGCCAAATGACAAAAGTCACCATAACATGTGCTCTCTGAAAGCAGACACATCTCAAAGAAGAAGGAAGAAAGGCTGAGGCAAATGTGCCAAGTTTTTTATTTCAGACTTACCAATCAGACAGTTCACTCATTTTTCTCCGGGGCGTAGGGCGAGAGAGAGGTAAATGAAGGCACATTGAGAGATGATTATTACCTCTGTAGAGGTTGCTCCCAAAAAAAACCTGGGACTGGGGAAAGGTATGCATACCCCCAACTCAGGTATGATACCGGAAATGTTTTTGTTTCTCTGAATTGACTTCTGTCGCCACCTCTTTGCACTTCTCTCTGCAGTTCTTAAAGTGATGGCAAGAAGGTGCAGCAGTAGTGGGAAGCCTCTTACAGAAGACATTGGGGGAATCAGGTAGTGGGGAATGACAGGGAGTACTGCAAGGTCTTTGACAAGTTGGAGAAAATAGAATAAGGTCTATTCAGAAACTTAGAATCACACCATCCCCTTTTAGAATTTAAAAAATTTGACCCCCAAATTAGCATTTCTATGAGGTCTGCCCTGGAAGTATCATCTGTGCAAACTGTGCAAATTGACATAGCTCAATGCATTCGGGACAGACCTCATATATTTAAATATACTTACAAACAACAGAAACTGTCTTAATTGACCTCAATTTAACAGTTTATAGGATTAGCTGATGCTCTTTTTCTTTTATGAACTTTATTGACTGTTGGTGAGCTCTGGCAGGTAGTATACTTTGGTGCGTGACTGTAGATCTTCCACACTTGTCCACATACTTTCCAAAAGCTGTCCCCAAATCTGTTTATGCTAGATGTGCTTATTTTAAGTATGTAGTTTAATGAGTTATGTAAACTGATGAAACATGAGTAGGAAGAGAATGCTATTTTAATGAAAACTATTTTAATCTTCTAATAGCCTATATATAAAGGCAAGTAGCTAAAAATACTTGGTGTTGAATTAGGCTTAAATGACACAGCCATAAGAGATTAGGGATTATCCTACAAATCCAGAAGGATTCTGCACTCTGACTGCTTTGTCAGCATCGTTTACTACTGGCTGCAACTTAAACTGAACCATAATGTGCATTATGGATTTGTTGTATGCAAGGAAAACAATATCTGTCCATGAACTTGGACCTTAAGGGTTCTTTTTGAGACTTAAACCACATGGTCAGAACACAATGGATAAAGTCTAAAATAATCAAAGTCTACTTAGAGAGACACAATGCCACTTGGGTCACTCTTGCTCAGTCCAAGCAGATACTGAACTTAAAGAATGTGTCAATCAGTGGAATTGATCTCGATAGTGATAGGGATGCAGAGATGGAGATGGGCCAGGACTGGAAAATTTAAAAAAGAAGTGACAGAGAGGACGTTGCTGGACCGAGCCGAGCCAGGGCTTAGGGAACCTATGGCCTGAGGATTCAGCCTGTTTGGTCCTGGGCCTGGTTTATAACTAATCGTCTTAGATGGATGATTAGAGTTATCAAGCCCTGATACCTTTAGATGCCTGAATTATTCAACCAATTTATCTGATTCTGATTTCATCCTCACTAACATGGGGCTCCTTATAATTTTGCTCCCCAGTTACCATGCCTAGATACGTGTTGACACAGATATGCTCATGGCCATTTGGGACCTCAATGAATGTAAGCAATCTGCATTTCAGATTATCTGAAAATATTTGAGTTAGGTTATTGGGACTCTCCTCAAGCGACAACTCTGCCTCTTATATGCTGACAGAATGAGGTTTCCACCTGCAGGTGTAGAGGCAGACTCTGGACTGTGGTTAATTGATTAAATAATGATGAGGGTTGCCTGGCAGATGGTCTGCTCCAGTCTAGTGGACCCTCCTGGGGATGCCCGTCTTGGAATCCACACTCTTCAGACATGGCCAGGCTCCTCCTTATTGACTATTTTATGGGACACCTAGGTTTTTTTTAATTTAAGGGACCAGAATGGAAACATTGCTAAAAAAGGGTCTAGGTGTTTCTTCGAAAGCTTCTTTACTGAGTGAGGCATCTTGAAATTTGATTCTGTAACCCAAATACATAACTATATTTCTGGGCACAAACAACACCCACTCCCATGTGGTAGCTCTTTACGAGTTCTGTATTGTTTAAACACAAATTTCTGCAGAGCTTTTAGCCTGTACATGGAGCCCCTTTGCATTAAGGAACGTCAGAGTCATGATCCAACACTCCGAATGAAGGTTGCAGTAAGCGAAACCTCAGCAAGCCCTAACTCTCGTGTCTCAAGACAGCTTTGGCACGGCGTGAAGTTTGTTTTATGTCTTTCAGCACCCATGCTTTTACAAAGAACATACACATCTCTGAGAGCAGAGCTGGCATGCCCCCTGATAATGCAGTCACAGCACCCAGGCCTCTCCAGGTCTCCTCTCCTCTATGTGTGCAGCACACAGTGTGGGGACAAGGGTCAGAAACAATGATCAAATGAACTGGGTTACGGCCAGGTCCCCACTTTATCCCAGGTTGTTGAAGCTCTTATGAGTCGGGTGACAATATTCTGGAGCTGCTTAAAGCCTCTCAAACCCGACAGTGTGGGTATAAACTGAGAGAACATGGTCAGGGACCTGGAATCTTGTTAATCTTTTCCTGTGGATGTTGAAACAGCTTGAGAGAAATGTTTCAAAATTAAGACAGCAGAAGTCCTGTACCACTCAGTGTCCTCTGATTTGCTAAATGAAGGGTCTCTCTAAAACCATTCGGTTTGCTTTTTCAGGGAAATGTATTTACCCTGTGATTAAGTAAAAAAGCAGTCGACACTCCTGACTGTCTTATATTGGGCAAATCTGGTGGTTCTTTCGAAGTATTTTTAAAAACTATTTTACACTTTTGGAAAAGATGTAGAACATTATGTAGAAAAAAACCCTCTGTATAGATTTCACCCAGATTTTTACCAATTGTTAACATTCTGCCACTTACACTTCATCTTTCCAAATCTCTCTGTTCCCTCTTCCCTCCTCTCCTTTCCCCTCTTCTGTCTCCTCTCCCCTTCTCTCTCCAAATAAAAACACACATATATCACACGCAAGTATTACTATCTTCTTATGAATTATTTGAGAGTAAGTACAGCCATCATGCTCCTTGACCCTTGAATACTTGTGTGTTTAGGGAAAAAGATATTCACTTATACATACACAGTAGGATTATGAAAAGCAAGAACATTTACACAAGTGCAAAACTATTACCTAATTAACAGACCTTATTCAGATCTCTCCAGTTGTCTCAATAATTGATAATAGTGCATTTATTGTTATTTTTGTAAGGTCCAGGATCCAACTCAGGATCACACATGGCACCAAGTTTCCTGGTCCTCCACGTGTCTTTTGGTCTAAAACATTTCCTCAGCCTGCCTTTGTTTTTCATGGCATAGAACATTTCAAAAAGCATAGGCTGACTCTGCTACAGATTGTCCCCAAGCTGAATCTATGGCTGTCTCCTCTTGGTAGCTTCGGGCTACCCATTTTGACAGTTTTGGTCCTGGGTGTGTTACGTCATGAGGCTCAGAAATCTGTTCCCATGGTTAGTGACACTGGCCCTCATCCACTGGTTATGGTGACATTCACTAGTTTTCTCCACTGTAAAGTCACTCTTTGTCCCCTATGTAATTATGGTAACATGTCATTTGTGAGGATACTTTAGGACAGTGTAAGTACCCTGTTGGTTGTCGGCCGCTCCTGACTGCTTTCAGTGTCTCACGCATGTTGTTTGCTCTTCCTTCCCCAGTGGTCATCATCTGCGCGAGTGGTGACACAGTGCGGGGCATCATGCTGGCGGCACACAGACATGGAATGACCAGCGGAGACTATGCCTTCTTCAATATTGAGCTCTTCAACAGCTCTTCTTACGGTAACTGATGTCTGCCTTCCCGTGCACGGCTGGGTGTCAGGAAGGGTCAGAAAGAGCAACAGTGTGAGTTACGTACATGGGCTTGATTTCTGTAGGGTTTTAGAAATCTGTGATTCTGAACATGGTCTGGACTTCTCCCAGGTTCTCAAGTTTTTCTTCTCTGATTACCCAATTAGAGAGAAGAAAACCAAAACCTACCCCACCCCCCATACCTGTGATGCCAAGGGATTTGTCTTCAAATAGTCATAAATTGTGCTCTAGAGACCTCTTCCTAGTGTGTTTCCATTGCAGGTCGCCTCCGTGATGGACTGTGGGAATAATTTCAGTGAGCTTTAAGCAGCATTTTTCTTGTTTTTATTTTTGATTTAATCTTTATTGTATTTTTTCATTACCATTTAGTCCCCTTAATAACCCCCTCCCTCCAGCAATCACCACACTGTCTATATCCATGAATCCTTTATCCTTTTTCTCAATCCCTCCATCCTCTATCCTCCCCCTCCCACTAGCTATCATTCTGCTCTCCATCTATGAGTCTGTCTCTGTTTTCTTGTTAGTTCAGGTTGTTCATTAGATTCCATGTATAAGTGAAATCATATGGTACTTTTCTTTCTTTGACTGGCTTATTTCACTTAGCACAATGTTCTCTAGGTCCATTCATACTGTCACAAAGGGTAAAAATTTCTTCTTTTTTACAGTTGAGGAGAATTCCAATGTGTAAATGTCCCATAGTTGTTTTATCAACTCATCTATTGAGGGACACTTGGGCTGTTTCCACATGTTGGTGATTGTAAATAACGCTACAGTGAACATAGGGGTGCTTATGTCCTTATGAATTAGTGTTTCAGGCTTCTAACCATATTCCCAGAAGTAGTCTCTCTGGGTTAAAAGTCAGATTCATTTTGAATTTTCTGAGGTATCTTCATACTGCTTTTCATGTTGTCTGCACCAGTCTGCATTCTTACCAACAATGCAAAAGTGTTCTCCTTTCTCTACATCCTTGCCAGCACTTGTCTATTGATTTATTGATGATAGCCATTCTGACAGGGGTGAGATGATATCTCATTATGGTTTTAATTTGCATTTTCTGATGATTAGTGAAATTGAGCATATTTTCATATGTCTATTGACCATCTGTATGTATGTATGTCCTCATTGGAGAGGTGTCTATTTAGGTCCTTTGCCCATTTAAAAAAAATTTTTTTTTAAAAGTCCATTTTCTTTTTTAAGGATTTTAATTTAGTATTTCAGAGAGAGAGGAAGGGAGAGAGTCAGAGAGGGAGAAAAACATCCATGTGTGGTTGCCTTTTACCTGCCTCCAGCTACAGACCTGGCTGGAGACCTGGCTTGCAACCTGGTCATGTGCCCTGGCTGGGGAATCGAACTAGTGACCTTTGGGTTTGCAGGTTGGCGCCTTACCCACTATGGCACCAGCCAGGGCCCTTTGCCCATTTTTTAATTGGGCTGTTTGTTTCAAAAAAGAAAAAGTCCAGTTAAAAAACGGGCAAAGGAATAGGGACCCTCAGTGCTGGTATGGTTTGTGGCTGAAGTGCCACCATGGCCTGAGGGATGTCAGCTATTCAACATGGAGGAGGAGGTCGATAAGCTGGAATTAATGACCCAATCCAACCAGTAGCTGACCTGGACCATTTACGGGAGGTTCCAGAAAGCTGACACTGACCTGGATTACATTCAGTATAGGCTGGAATACGAAATCAAGACTAATCATCCTGATTCAGTAGGTGAGAAAAATCTTACAGGAATTGTTAGCAATAATCTTTATATCAAACTTTGTATGTACGCTTTAAGCCAATTGCCGAGGAGCAGAATGAGACTAAGAGCCAAATTTGTGCTACTTTCAATAAGACTAGACCATGATACAAGAACTGCAAAAGCAAGATGTGGCTTACGTGACTAGAAAGTGATGCCTTTCACAACAGAAGAGAACATAAGAAGGGCAGATATTAATAAATTTCAGTCAAAAGGATGGAATGGGGATAAAGGGATTTAAACAATGTATGCACAAACAGTTTTGCAGGTTTAAGCAAGACATGTGGATGAATAGGAAGCTTGGGTAATGCAGATGTCCTGGCCTATCGTGAAAGAATGTTTATGTTCTATCAGTCAGTCAAATGTGAGTAAGCATGCTTTAAAAGGTGGAGAAAACAAAACAAAACAAACAAACGTCTGTATTATGTTACTATATATAATATAGATTTCTCTATTTTTGAAGATTTTGATTGAAGATGTGGTCACATTATCAGTGAGACTGCAATTTGACCTATATAGTCTCCCATAAAACCTAACTTTTGTAATAAGCTGGTTTTTCTGTGAGAAGCCTCACTTTTATTTCTGTCCTGTTCCTTCTGCTTGCTAATGTTGAGCAGCATGAGTTTTGCTTTCAATTGTTCTTTTAGGTTGTCCCTATTGTATTTCAATATGACCTTTGTTTTCCTTCAGCCTATATTACTGTAATTATTCATTCTATGTGAAAGCTAAGAAATTGAAATCAGAAGAGCACTGGTGACTGCTAAAATAAAATAAAAAATGGGCAAAGGGCCTGAATGGACACTTTTCCAATGAAGACATACATACAGATGGCCAAAACTTAACACAAAAAGTGTTAATTTTTGTCAGTACTTTATAAATTTTGGGTATTAACCCCTTATTAGGTGTACTGGGAAATATGTTCTCCCATTCTGTGGGTTGTCTTTTTATTTTGTCGATTTCCTTTGCTGTGCAAAACCTTTTTAGTTTGATGTAGTCCCATCTATTTTTTTCCTTTTGTTACCCTTGCCTGGGGAGACATATCTGATAAAAAATTTCTATGAGCATTGTCCGAGATTTTGTTGCCCATGTATTCTATGGATTTTATGGTTTCAGATCTAACATTTAAGTCTTTGGTCCATTTTTGGATTTATTCTTGTGTGTGGTGTAAGAAAGTGGTCTAGCTCTGGCTGGTAGCACAGTGGTTAAGGCGCCGGCCTGCGAACCCAAGGGTCGCAGGTTCGATTCCCCAGCCAGGGCACATAACAAGGTTGCAAACCAGGTCTCCAATCAGGTCTGTGGCTGGAGGCAGGTGAAAAGCAACCTTACATTGATGTCTCTCTCCCTTTCTGCCTCCCTCTCTTCCCCTCTTTCTGAAAATAATGAAATAAAATCTTTTACAAAAAAAAAAAAAAAGAAAGAAAGTGGTCTAGGTTCATTTTTCTGCATGTACCTGTCCAATTTTCCCACCATTTATTGAATAAACTACCTTTAGCCCATTATATGTGCTTGGTTCCTCTATCAAATATTAATTGATTATAAAGGTGTGGGTTTATTTCTAGGCTCTCTATTCTGACCCATTGATCTATGCATCTAGATGTTTTTCTGCCAGTACCATGTTGTTTTGATTACTATGGCCTTGTAGTATAGTTTGATATTATGTAGCATGTTTCCTCTAACTTTGTGCTTCTTTCTCAGGATCACTGTTGCTATGCAGGCCCTTGTGGTTCCATGTAAATTTTTGAAATATCTGTCCTAGTTCTGTGAAATACATCATTGAAATCTTGATAATTCAGAATTGCACTGAATCTACAGATTGCTTTGGATAGTATGGAAATTTTCATGATGTTCATTCTTCTTATCCATGAACATTGTATGTACTTCCATTTATTTGTACCTTCTTCAATGTCTTTTTTCAGTGTCTTTTAATTTTTGAGCATAGGTCTTTTATATCCTTGGTGAGGTTTATTTCTAGGTATTTTATTTCTTTTCTGGCAATTGTGAATGGGATTGTTTTCTTAATTTTCCTTTCTGTTAGTCTGTTTATTGGCATATAAAATGGAACTGATTTCTAGATATTAATTTTGTTTCTTGCTACTTTGTTGAATTCATCTATCAGACCTAGTAGTTTCTTGGTGGAATCTTTGGGTTTTCTATGTACTGTATCATGTAGTCTGCAAATAATAACAGTTTTACTTCTTCCTTTCCAATTTGGATGCCTTTTATTTCTTCTACTTGTCTGATTGCTGTGGTTAGGACTTTCAATACTATATTGAACAAGAGAGGTGAAAGCAGACACCCCTGTCTTGTTCCCAATCTTAAGGTAAGCGATTGTAGTTTTTGCCTGGTGAGTATGATGTTGGCAGTGGGGTTGTCATATATGGCATTTATTGTGTTGAGGCATGTTCCCTCTATTCCCACTATACTGAGAGTTTTGATCATAAATGGGTGCTGGGTTTTATCAAAAGCTTTTTCTGTTTCTATTGATATGATCATGCGAATTTTATACTTCATTTTGTTAATGGGTAAATCACACTTGTTGATTTGCGAATGTTGTGTCAACCTTGTATTACCAGAATAAATCCCACTTGATCATGGTGTATGATATTTTTGATGGATTGCTGTATTCATTTGCTAATATTTTATTGAGGATTTTAGTATCTATGTTCATCAGTATCTATAGTATCTATGTTATATTGGCCTATAATTTTCTTTCTTTGTAGTGTCTTTATCTGGTTTTGAAATTAGGATAATAATGAGTCTGGGAGCCTTTTCTCCTCTTGAATTTTATGACGTAGTTTGAGAAAGAGAGGTATTAGTTCTTTTTGGAATGTTCAGTGAAATTCACTTGTGAAGCCATCTAGTCTAGAACTTTTGTTTACTAGGAGTTTTTTAAAAAAATGACTGCTTCCATTTTTTTAGGTGTAATCTCTCTAGCCAGATTCTCTGATTCTTCCCTTATTTTAGAAGATTGTATCTTTCTAGGAATTTATCCATTTCATCCAGGTTGTCCAGTTTATTGGCAAAGAATTGTTCACAATATTTTGTTAGAAATCTTTGTATTTCATTGGTGTCAGTTGTTATTTTTCTTCTTTTATTTCTGATTTTGTTTATTTGGGTCCTTTCTCTTTTTTTCTTGATAAATCTGGTTAAAGGTTTGTCAGTCTTGTTTATCTTTTCAAAGAACCAGCTCTTGGGTTCATTGATCTATTGTATCATTTTTAAAGATTCTATTTTACTTATTTCTGCTTTAACATTTATTATTTTCATCCTTCTACTCACTTTGAGCTTTGTTTCTTGTTATTTTCATCGTTTTCTTATCCATTCAGCTATCCTCTATCTTTTGGCTGGTGGATTTAAGCCATTTACATTTAAGGTGATTATTGATAGATACATATATAGTGCCATTTTACTGTTTGATTGTTTTCTTTTATTTATTTATTTTTCTTTCCCTTTCTCTTCTTCTTAAAGCTATCCCTTTATTATCTTTTGCAGTACTGGTTTGGTGTTAACAAACTCCTGTAGCTTTTTCTTGTCCAGGAAGTTCCTTTATTTCTCCTTCAATTTTAAATAATAGCCTTGCTGAATATTTCACACCATACCACTCCCTTCTGGCCTGAAATTTTCCTGTTGATTAATCAGATGCCAATATGATTAACCTATTGGCATCTAATTAATCAACCTCCCTTGTAGGCAACTCCCTGCTTTTCTCTTGTGGCTTTTAGGATTCTCTCCTTTTCTTTAAGCCTTTTTGGGTCCAACTTGTTTGGGACTCTCTGAGCTTCTGGGACTTATATGACTTTTTCCTTCACCAGATTAGGGAAGTTTTCGGTCACAATTTCTTCAAATATGTTCTTGATCCCTTGCTGCATCTCTTCTCCTTATGGTATTCCCATGATGGGGATGTTGTTATGCTTCATGTTATCCAAAATGTTTATTAAGCTCTTCTCATGTTTTAAAATTCCTTTTCCCTTTTGCTGCTCTGCCTGGATGAGTTTTTTCTACTATGTCTTCCAAAACACTGATTCTGTCCTCTGCTTTATCTAACATACTGTTTACTCCTTCCAGTGTATTATTTATTTCAGATAATGCATTCTTTATTCCTGACTGGTTCTTTTTTTATGATTTCTATGTCTTTTTTTTTTTTTTTTTTTCATTATGTTGAGTATCCTTATAACCTCTAAACTCTCTCTACCCGATAAATTGCTTACCTCTATTTCATCAAGCTCTTGTGGAAAATTCACTTGTTCTTTCATTTGGGGTCTTTCATTGTCTTCTTGTTTTGACTGTTTCGTATTTTCCAAATCAGTTGTTAAACTGTTCAGTCACTAAACTTATCACTTGTTAATCTAATCAAACTGTAAGCAGCCTGGCTTAAGTACCATAGAGTGGGGCAGAGTAATTCCTGGAGGTGGGGACATTGCTTCCCCTCAGGCTGATGCCATCTAGAGAGGAATGCACTGCATGAGAGATGGTTCTTTACAGTATGGGAACTAACTCAGCACAGGGATTCTGGCCGCTGCTTCTTCAGTTCTGTCCCCAAAGCCACCTCCCCCAGACTTTCCTCAAGCATCTCTAGTCCACTCTGCCCTCCCTTTGCTGGCACCCACGATAAGTGGCTGCAAGCGACATGTGCTTTGGCCCTTAAAGAGGCTGTCTGTGACTCCAGCTGCCTGTCCCTGGCAGAAGCCCTGCTGCTCTTCGCAGCTGGATGTTATCTGGGTTTCTTTCTGGCTCTGGTGCTGTAGGCTGGGGAGCCCAGCTTGGGGTATAGACCTCACACTTCTCAGGGGGAAACCTCCTGGCAGCTGAAATATCCCTCTGGCACTTAGCTGCTGCCCATGGGAGCCCAGCCAGCCCTCTCACATCTCCTGTGCACTCCCTATAAGTCATGTGGTGAAGTGGTTTCTTCTGTCTGTTTGTGGTTATAAGGCTTCTCTCCAGATCGTGTTCAGTTGGCTATTCAGGATAACTTCACTGTAATTTAGTTAAAATTCCAGTTTGGTCCTGGGAGAAGGTTCATGTAGCCTCTACTTATGTCATTATCTTGGATCCCTGGGCAACATTTTTTTTTTTTTTTTTTAAATTTTATTGTTGTTGTATTACATTCATCCCTTTTTTGCTCCCCTCTGTCCTGGGCAACATTTTTAATAGAATGAAATAGACTAGAATATATCAATGTAATAGACTAGAATTTGTCCAAGTGTGTCCCATATAGCATATGTATTGTTTCATAAAACATTTATTTTAGTGATTTGAATGTGTGTTTGTGTATATATATTTATGCATGTTACCCATGTTTGTAATGGGCCACAATTACTGTGAACTGAGGTACAACACTTTAAGTCACTGCTACTGCTTCCAGATCCCCTTCATTTCAGATGATTGCTCCTTATGTCTTTCCTGTATAGAAGTTAAGGAGCCATCAACATACAGGCTTGAAAGCATTTAATTTCTTACAATGGATCTGAGAAAGTCTCCAGGATGCTGTGATGGAGAGTGCTAAAGAACTTTATCGAGATCATAAGTCCAAATCATTTCCCCCAAATGTGGTTAGGGTTCTCTCTGAATTAGACGCTGTCAGGCTGCAGGACATTTTCTCCGACACTGCCATCGGGCAGCTGAGGGACACTATATAACTGCACGTCACAAATGGTGTGTTCATGCGGAGCTCCTCTTCCCAGTTCAGGCTGTTGTGGGAGAGTGAGATGGGATCTGAGCCTCGCAACACCTCCCCCAGCTTCCTGCTCTGATATCCTGGCTTACTTAAGCCGTGGATCATTGCACGTAAACACACATCTCATGGGGACCAAGAAAAGTTGGTGAAATAGAAGTTGCTGCTGCTTTCTTGTAGTGGATAAAACTGGAAGATTGAGGCTTTCAGGATAAATACCTGGTTTTCCTCTTTGCTGCCATGGTCATCTTCTCCTCAGTTTTTTTCACAGGCAGAGTGGCAGTTTAGCTTCTTGATCCAATATCAGAATATAATTCTGATTATATTGTCTGTGGTATTGAGTTCATTGAGATAGTAGTAGAAACTGGTGAAAAATGAAAAAAAAAAACCCATTTATTCTGAGTTTTGCAAGATGGCAACTTCAAACATAGAATCTGGAGGCAATGCATGTAAATGCACATTATAAATGGGCAAATGCAGTACAAATATTAAGTACTGGCACTACTTTCCTCTATAATTAAAGCTGGTATTACTTTCCCCTGGTCATTTCAATATATGAGCATTATAGAAAACTTGAGAAAGATAAAAAAGAAAATAAATTACCATAATTCTGCCACCCAGATAAAAGTACATTGATAATATTTAGAAGTATATCCATTGTGTCTATAAGTATATGTATGTATACACATACACGTATAATATTTTTAAATAAAATGATTACACTGTTTATAGTATGAGTACACTATCTTGTAATGTTAACATGCCATCTTTCTTTTTCAGTCTCCTATTTTTACATATTTGTGTTGTTCCTAGACTTTTGGCTATAAGAACAGCTATATTGAATTGCCCTGAATATACATGCATACATGCACATGCACATATTTATTCTGTAAGATAAATTTCTAGGAGTAGAATTTCTGGGTCAAAGGTTATATACATTTAAATTTTGGTAAGTATTGCTAAGTTGTGTCCTAGAGAGGTTTACCAATTTATACTTCTGCAATGATCATGAGATTGTTTTCCTATATCCCTATCAATCTTGTATCATTTGACTTTCAAATTATTTAATTAATTTATTTAAATTTCTGTTTAAGCCCATGAGCAATAGTTTGCATTTTTCTCCATTTGAATTCTGTAACATTCTTTTTTTTTCCTTTTTCTTTTTTATTGTTGTTATATTACCTCCATCACCTTTTTGCTCCCCTCCGTCCCCCTCCCCACCCACCCATGCCCCCAAAGTCAATCCCACCTGTTGTCCATGTCCATGGTTCCTTTATACTAGGTTCTTGTCTAAGCTGCTCCCCTTCCCTGCCTCTGCCTCCCTGCTCCCCCCAACCCCTTTCCCCCTGACCACTGAAGGCCTATGCACTGTATTCATATATTTGGTTCTGTTTTGCTTGTTGTTAGTTTTGCTCATTATTGTCCCGTAATGGGTGAGATCATATGATATTTGTCCTTCGCTGACTGGCTTATTTTACTAAGCATAATACTCTCCAGTTCCATCCATGTTGTTGCAAAGGGTACAAGTTCCTTCTTTCTTTCTGCTATATAGAATTCCATTGTGTAAATGTACCAAAGTTTTTTGATCCAATCATCCACTGATGGGCACTAGGCTGTTTCCAGCACTTGGCTATTGTAAATAGCGCTGCTATGAGCGTAGGTGTACATAGGTTCTTATGAATTGGTGTTTCAGGATTCTTTGGGTATAGTCCAAGTAGTGGAATCGCTGGATCATTCTTATTGAGTTCATTCTTAGGTATTTTATATTTCCTGGTTGTTACTATAATCATGATCTTTTCCCACTGCATTTTGTAACTATAGTTATTATATAAAAATCTATGAGTTTTGCTTATTTATTTTGCAAGAATTTCATATATTAAATCCATGTTTCAATAGTTTTTATGTCATTTTCAAAAAATGACAAAGTTTTCCTGTATTCTGATAGTTAATGTCGTATTTCTTTTTCTTTTCTTAATGCATTGACAAGAGCTTCCAGAATAATATTATGTAACAATGGTGATACTTTAATTTCTGACTTTCTGTCTTTAATACATATACATGTATATTATTTATTGTTGGTGAGTTTAGTCAGACAAATTTAGTCTGTGCAATTTTTCAAGTCTGCTCCTTGAAAAATTGCACAGTTATACGGTGTACAGCGTACTTTTGTACAATCTATAAAAGATCCTCAGTGTTTCTGATTTAGGTTCCCTTTTTCTTTTTAAGCCTCATTGCTCAGGTTTTGAGCTCAGTTGTCAGTCTTGTTTGAGAGGCTATGCCATGCACCGGCTCTTGACACATTGCTGTAACCTGTCCTGTCATGCAAGCCTTAATTTCCTCTAATGGTAATAATAATAGTGTTTACTCCATGGCATCAGGCTGAGTAATAAATGGGATGATATATGTGAGGTACTTAGCATGCTTCTTGAGTATTTAATTAATGTTAACTATATTTTTATTAGTCTTAGTTTACTTCAATCATTATACATGGAGCTTTAAACATAAGTTAAGTTTGTACCTTTTTCTGTGGCATAATTTCATAGACTGATTAAGGCCATACATTGTTATCAGATTAACTGACTTCTATCTAAGGTATCCTAAAGACCTGGAGGCATTAGGATTATATTTGCAGGCAAATAACCAACATGCTCAACAATAGTGATTTAAACAAATGTAAAGGTTGTTCTCACTTGGAAGATGCCCTGGGCAGGCCTGGTGGTTCCATCATGTCCCCAGGGATTAAGGCTTCTTCTGCTTTTCTGCTTAATCAATCCCAGTGAATGGCTTCCATCCTCAGGGACACAAGGTGATGGCTAGGGATCCAGGAATCATGTCTTAATTCTAGTCAAGACGAAGAGGAGAAGATGAGAGGCCAAAAGAGACCCTCTCAGTTGACTCAGTTCTGTTGGAAGAGCTCTCTGGAGGCCACAGTCACTGGCTGCTGCTTACACACACATCCTTGTCTACCCCCAGCTGCGAGGGGAACCAGGGACTGTGTGCTTTTAGCTGAAGTCATTGCAGCCCCACATCAAGTTAGGAACCTTTTATGCAGGGAGAAGAGAAAATGGATGTAGAGAGACTACTGGCCATGTTGGCCACAGACCTTGAAGCACTTCTCTGCTCAGAGTAGAGTCAGTCATCAGAAACTGATGGCCGGCAACGTGACCTAAAGCAGGGGTGCAGGGCCCACCAGGAAAGGGTGTTCTCTGAGGCTTTGCACCCTAAGAATCAGATACATGTTCGTGAAAAGTTCTTCAACATCCTCCTCTCCCTATGCTTCCTCACCCCAAGCTCTATACTTATTCTAGAAAAGATTCTATTTTATTAATACTTGATATTGGATTTTTAAAAAAGCATATTGATGGTGTGTTCATATTTCCTGATTGCTAGATTGTTGGGTCTTGGTGAACACTCTAAAGTATTCTCATATCTGCCCATATTATACGTATTATTACAGGAGTTCAGAATACATTATGGGGGAATGCAAGCGATGGAAAATAAGATTGAAAAAATAGGCTTAAGGTGGGATTGACTTTGGGGGGAATGGGTGGGTGGGGAGGGGGACAGAGGGAAGCAAAAAGGGGATGGATATAATACAACAATAAAATTAAAAAAAAAAGAAAAAGAAAAAGAAAAAGAAAAAATAGGCTTAAAAAATCTAGAGAGAAGATGATTTATGTTGTCCTGGAGAGTTTTTAATAGTATCTATTGTAATTCTCGGTTACTGACATTATCTTCTTTGGGTGTAAGTTACATGGAAAGTTTTTTGGGCAAACCTGTTCGGGACCGTTAAGAACATTCCTGACTTCCTGAAAACTCAGGAGACACTACTTAAGGTAAGGATGGAAGTAGAGTAGAGCTAGGTGATGCATAGCAATCATTTGCTTTGGTAGAAATGGAAAAGTGGCAGAAAAAGGGAGAGGTTGGATTTATTGTGTTTTGCTATTAAAATGATATAGGTATATTAAAATCAGTTTGGGACAATGAGAAAAGGAAGAATTCTGACACAGTCTTTCAATTATAACAGTTGTGAAGCCACATTTAGGTCTTTCTCCTTTTGATCTTTCTTCCTGTTAGGATTGTTTTTAACAACTGTTTTTTGTCATCCCACTGCATTTGCAGTTTTAAATCTTGGCGCGCCCCAAACTGATGAACTGTATGTGGAGCAGGCGCAGCACCAGCATCAGAGTCTGACTTGTGTCCGAATCCTGCTTCTGTTCTTTGTCAGCTAAGTGACTTGGGGTTACTGCCTTTGGGCCTCAGTTTCTGTATCTGTGAGATGGGGCTCATCCTTAAATGTACCTCACGGAGTTTTTATGTGGGTCGCAGAATGAAATGGTACAGGCAAAGCTGTTCATAATGGCACCACTGGTAAGTGGTGGGAGTAGCCGACTAGCCTAGCTCATGACAAGCACGTGGCAGTTGGACATGTGGAGAGGGAAGGCTGAGGCAAGGAGGTGCACTACTCTGTAGCAGCCTGGGCAAACCCCAGGCATTTATTTCCTGGATGCGTTCTGTGATATTACAGCTGGCCATTCAGCCCACATTTATTGAAGGCCTACTATGTGCTGGGTCCTGGGTAAGGAGCAAGAGCTACAGGATGGCATGGTTATCCCAATGTGGGAGCCACTCCCTTGACAGTGCCTGTTCCCTGGACACAGGATAGCTGAGACCAGGGCCCGGTGCGGAGCAGGTCACTTCCTCCCTCTTTCTTTCTTTCTTTCTTTCTTTCTTTCCTTCTTTCTTTCTTTTTTTAAAGATTTTATTTATGATTTCCAGAGAGACAGAGGAAGGGAGAGAGGCAGAGAAGGAGAGAAATATCAATGTATGGTTGCCTTTCACCTGCCTCCAGCTACAGACCTGGCTGGAGACCTGGCTTGCAACCTGGTTATGTACCCTGGCTGGGAATCGAACCAGTGACCTTTGGGTTCACAGGTCGACACCTTATTCTCTGTGCCACCAGCCAGGGCTCACTTCCTCTTTCACATGTATTCTGCATCCTTCTCACTGAAAATGTTTAAAACAAAACAGAAAAAGTCAAGCCAAGCAAGGCAAGTTCATTTTCCCTTATTTTTGAAACAACTGTTAAGCATTGCCTTCTCTGCCTGACTTTTCATGAGAACACCTCTTTCTCCTCTTCTTAATCCCTCGTTCTGGACCATCGTAGGAATATGACATTAGTAACCAGCACTTCTAGGAGACGTGCTATCCTAAAGGCCACCGGGGAGCACCTCATTGCCAAAGCCGCTGGTCTTCCTCAGGCCATGCCTCATGCCTGGGGTGCAGTGCTGTCCCGTGGGACCTGCAGACGCTGTGTTCTGTTCTGTTAAAACGTAGCAAGTGGAACTGAGAAACCCAAGTGTTAGTTTTAGTTAATTTTAATTAAAGTTTCGTGAGTCGCACATGTCATGAGTGACTACTACATTAGAGCTTTAGACCATTCAGTGTTGTCCCCCTGCCCCATTTCTTTCTGCAAATGCTGTTTTTCCTAGCTTTGGCGGCAGAGCATTCTCTGGCTCTCTGTTAGGAGTTCCGTCTCCTCCTCCTTCTGCCCACTACAAACAGCATTGCGAAGTGCTTGTGCTCAAACTACCCCCGCTCGACACACTCCTCCCCAGTGCAGCCAGCCCCCGGTTCTCACTCTAAGCCATAGGGAAATGACATCCAACATTCTCTTGAGCCTTCACTCCTCTTTCTGTTTAGAGAACTATTTCCCACCCCAGACTGGTGCTGTCACTTGGGCATTCTGTAGTTGGTCACCTTGGATTGACCATGACCCTCGCTGAAGTCATTGTAATTTCCACAGCCACCTCCTCCATCTGACTCTGTTCTTTCCTCTAATGACGGCCCATTTTCTGTTCCTCTTTGCATCACGGGTGATGTGCCTCCCTCTCTGTTGTCCCTCACTCCCTAACCCTCATGGAGTCTTGAGATTCCTCTCACACAGCCCTCCACCTTCATTCCCCACGGCCCTCCTCCCTCTTCTGCATTAAAAAAGCACTCAATGCTTATAATTGAAAATTCCCTAGATTCAGAAAAACACAAACATGTTAAAAAAGAAAAAAAAAAAAAAAGAAGAAAAAAAAAAAGAAAGAAAGAAAGAGAAGGACAATTGCCCACGATTTTACCCTCCAGAGAACCATGTGTAATTTGGGGTGTGTGTGACTTCCTGGCTATAACCTCTCGTATCCTGTTGCCTGATAACTGTGGCTGTGAACCCTCAGTGTACCCCAACTCTAGTCCACTGCTCTTCCTCCAGATAGGGCTCTGACCATGTCATTGTCATTCTTCTGCTCCACTCATTAATCTCCAGAGGCACCCAGTTGTCTACTGCACTAAATTTGTCCCACTGACAGGGCGTCACACCACGCCAACCTCTGCCCTGCATGGAAGATGTACCTGACACATTACAGGGAGAAACAGCAAAAGCCGGAAGTCATTGTATCAGTTCTGTGTGGGACTAGATGCCTATTTATTTTGGCTGAAATTTATTAAGCACTATTGTTTCCGTTCTTTTTTTTTTTTTTTTTTTCCCTAGAGAACAAAACTTCAAAGTTATTATCTTTTAGGTTCTGGTAGACATATTTATTGGACTGGATTTCACTTCTTTCAAAATTAAAAAAAAATGTTTTCCCCATTTTAGTAACGGAGATAGTTTCTGTTTCCCATGCCATGTGTACTTTCTAATTACGTAGTGCAGCACCAGTGGAGCAGGGGGGTTCTATAGGGTTAAGTATTCCCAGGAGAGAACTTTTCTCAGAGCTGAGAAACTCTGATCCTCTTTGCCTAAGAAACATGACTCCTGATGAGTCTTGATACCTCAAATCAATGAAAAGTAGGTCCATAAATATTGATTGTATACTTATGAGAAATGGGTCCTTCCATGGGATGAAGAGATTCTGGACATTTGCAGACTTCAGGGTCTTTTTGGCAAGTGGATTTGGCCCCATCACAAAGGCCATGGTGTCTGTGTCCTGAGTCCCCAGCTGGGCTTGCCCTGGCCAATGGCTGCTGGCCGAGACACGCGGCTCACTCGCTCTCTGCTGGCTTTTGTGCTGAGGTCTCCTCCGTGTAGCCTGGGAGGTTTTATGTAGGAGGAGGAAGACTTCATCAAGTTCTGTTTGGTGGCTTGACATTTAATCTTGTGCTCACTGAGAACAGATCTCGCCCTTAATGAATTTTGTCCTCAGGTCTGTTTGTCTTTTAACAGCTTGCTGCCTGCTGGATGTCATGCACATGTGCACCTTGGCCTGTGTCTTAGGCTCTGCCATGCCTGCCTTCCCACCTTCCTTTCCAGGGAAGCCCTTGCCACACATTTAGGACCAGCCTCCCATGAAGCCTTCTTTCCTTGGAGTGGTTGTGTCTTCCTCTGTACTCCTCATTGTGTCTTTATATCCCCAATTTTCGTCCTTCCCCCAGTAAGCTGCTCCCCTATCATAGCTTCAGCTGTTACAAGTCTGTTGTTTCTAAATCCTTCTCTTGAAGGTGGTGGAGACTGCTCAAGACACTTATGATGTCCACTGTGGTGGCTACTGCCGACCTCTGAGCATAGTTCAGTTAGTTCATGTTTGTCTGGCTGTGATAGAAATTCCAAGGCCACCAGCTCTTTTCTGTTAAGAGTAGAGCGAGAGCCTTGCATTACCATCCTCACCACTCGGCTGTTGGGCTCCAGGCTCCAGGCTCTGGGCACCTGCCTTGGGGGCTCTGTGCAGACCAGTGACTTTGGTGTTGGACTCCAGAGGTTGAGTTTCATGTGGCATTTCTAGATCTCCAGGGAGCATAATGATATTTCATAGAAACAACAGCTTATTGTCACAAGGCAGAGATCCACATTTTCTTTTGGGGCCCTGAAGGCCACATACTGTCTAAAAAATGAAATCATAAAGAGAAATTATTTTTATCCATGTGTTTTGCCTTTACTTTGTGAAGTAGCGAGGCACCCAGCTTCTCGTGTCTTGGTTTCCTCATCTGTAAGATAGGGATGATAATTGTACCCACATCACTGCAACTTGTGAGAACTGAGTCTCTAAATATAAAGTACTCAAAAGAGATCATTGCATTATTCTTCATCTGCTCAATGTTAGTGATTTTCATTTTATTACCACTGGTGCACTGATGAACACTGCCCAATAAATAATTTGATGAAGTTGCCAGAGCTGGAGTTATACATCCTTGCATTTATCTAAGCTACTTCCCACGCTGAAGAGATTGATTCCAGCCATATTTTAAGAACTCTCCACAATCTCAAACATTTTTGTTTTAACAGTGCCAATGTTATCATACTCATGCACGCCTGTTGTCACACAGCCATTCCTGCCACCACATCTCCATGACATCAGGTTTATCACACCGAAGTGCCATCTTGGTTGACTTCCACAGTTGACTGTAGGTATTAAAAACCAAGTGTGAATGAGGAGGAATAAAACTTCCTTCCGGCTCCCCATAGGCTACAGTTGTTGGGGGCTGAACATGACAGTCCCATGGTTATTATAAAGTAGTCAATGCCATAGCGCTTTTCTCTCCATCACACATGTCCAAAGGGCCTGCTTCTCCTTGGAGGATTGTGACATTGTCACATTACACCCATGTGCACAACTATGACAATACTGCTTACAGCAGCTGCCCAGAGGAGCACTGCAGTTGGAGAGGGAGAACGGCCCCTTTATGGTGACTGGCTCAGAATGATAAATATTTTTATCTCTCCCGTAGGAGATGGATCGTGGAAGAGAGGAGACAAACATGACTTTGAAGCTAAGCAGGCATACTCATCCCTCCAAACAATCACTCTACTGAGGACAGTGAAACCTGAGTTTGAGAAGTTTTCCATGGAGGTGAAAAGTTCTGTTGAGAAACAAGGGCTCAATGAGGAGGATTACGTAAGTGCCTGATCGCGAGTGGAGACTTTCAGCATTCTGAAAACAGCCGTCTAATTAAGTCAGAGGTGACACAGGGTCCCATTCTGAGCCATTCAGAAATTCCTAAGGTTCACGTCTGAACGTCACTGTGCTTTCTGTGTGTCTTTTCTGGGGCCAGCTTTCCTCCCTGCCTCCCCCAACCCCACCCCATTACCCCCACCCTGCACTTACGCTTTTCCAACTGCTGCAGGAAGGAAAATGGCTTTTTGTGGGCACTTGCGGTAATGCTGAGCAGATGTCTGTAGACTTCCATCACTTAGTCAGCCGGGAGCATGCTGGGGGAGGAGATGGATGAAAGAGGGCCAAAGGTTCGCATACCTAATTTTTCCAAAGCTCGGTGGCAGAAGATGTTTTGGGTTTTAGAAGGCTCTTTCTTTTGGCAGTCTGTCCCCACCTCACGGTGAGTCTGCTTCTCTCTTGCGGCTCTGTCGCTGCCCCTTGGCTGCAAGCTGTTTCCTACCCAAGTATTCCTGAGTTTCCCACTCAATTAGTGCTGTTGTTATGGAGGCATTTTCCAAGAGTGGGCCAGAGTCAGAAGGTTAGGCCAGGCTATGGATGACACAGAGGGAGTCATCTCATCAGTGGCACGGAAGGCAGCTGGCCACACCTCACTGGGTGCCATCGTTTAGCTGTCTCTGGCGAACTTTCCTGTGTGGCCCCTCTGTCCCCTGGACCGCTGCAGAACTGTACCCTCCACAGCATATGGACCAGAATAGGAGTACCTTTTTAATTTTTCCCCCAAATAAATAAATTAATTATTATTCTTCAGTTACAGTGTATTTCCAGTGTTATTTTGTATTGTTTTCAGGTGTAAAGCATAGTGGTTAGATAACTGTACACTTTACAGTCTCCTCCCCCTCCCCGGTGTTTCTGGTACCCACCTGGTACTGTGCATAATTGTCACAATATTATTGACAATATTCCCTACGCTTGACTTTACATCCCTGTGACTATTTTGTAACTACCAAGTTGTACTTAATCTCTTCACCTTCTTCACCCAGCCCCACAAACTCCTCCCTTCAGACAGATGTGAGTCTGTTTTCTGTATCTATCAGTCTGTTTCTATTTTGTTTGTTTATTTTGTTCATTAGATTCCACATATAAGTGAAATCTTACGGTATTTGTCTCTGACGGTATTTGTCTCTCTCTCTATGATACTCCCTGTGACTATTCTGTAATTACCTATTTGTACTTCTTAATTCCTTCACTTCCCCCCACCCTTTCTTCCTTCTGGCAGCCACCAGTGTGGTCTCTATGGAAACACCTTCTTAATGACAGACATATGGCTTGGATAGTCCCTACCCAAGGTAGATTATGACCAACTTCCCATGAGATGGTCACTTCCAAACAGAGTCTTCCCAATTTCTTTCCTTGCAGTTTGGCAGGTGATAGGGTTGGCCTCAAACAGACTTCCATTCAGGGCCAGGATCTAGTACTTTCTATCTCTGTGATCTGGGCCAAATGACTTAGTCTCTCTGATCCAAATTATTTCTCTCTTTTGGGAGAATTACAGATAACCTATCTGGAGCATTTAGCATTACCTCTGTCAAAAAGTTGGAACTCCATAAGTGCTGTCTCTTTTATACTGTTGCTATTATACCTGTCTTTATAGAAATTTTCTATCAGATGACATACAAATGGTCTTATAAACATATTTACTAATGTCTTAGATGTTACATATTATACATACATTATTTAAAATACCTCTTGACTTTTTTTTTTTTTTAAAGATTTTATTTATTATTTTTAGAAAGAGGGGAAGAGAGAGAGGCAGAGAGGGAGACAGACATCAATGTATGGTTGCTTTTCACCTGCCTCCAGCCACAGACCTGACTGGAGACCTGGTTTGCAACCTTGTTATGTGCCCTGGCTGGGGAATCGAACCTGTGACCTTTGGGTTTGCAGGCCGGC
>PVIW01008301.1:0-11165 GCA_004026585.1 Noctilio leporinus
TTCAATTCAGAAATTGTATTCTTCATTTCCTGCTGGCACTTATTGATAGTTTCCATGTCCTTTTTCATGCTGTTGTAGTTCTCAGTAAGTTCCTTGTAACTTCCCTGGAGTTCTTTGTAATTTCCCTGGAGTTCTTTGTAGTTCTCCTGGAGTTGTTTACAGTTTTCTTTGATGTGGCTGAGCTCACTGAGCTTCTCTAGCATCATTCTTTGGAATTCCTTATCTGATATTCCAGGTGCCTCTGTTTCATTTTGTGTTCTTTCTCGGGATCCTTCCTTTCCTTTGGTGATGGACTGATTCTTTTTTCCCCCATTTTGGGTGTCTGTTCTTGCTTGCTCTTTATTTATTTATTTATTTTTGTTCTTTCCTTGGGTTCACCTGCTTTGCTTCCTTGCCTTAGTTGAGCACCCTTCTGTCATAGGATATTTGTGGAGTTCAATGTTGCCGTCTCCCAGATTTTCTCCACTTGCTGTTCTTGGTGTGTCCTTTATTTGGGCTGTTTGGTTGTATTCTGGGCCTGTGGGCTTTTAGCAGAAACAAAAACAAAAACAAACAAACAAACAAAAAACCCAAAAACAAAAAACCAAAGCAAACCAAACCAACAAACAAACAAAAAACAATGCAAAAGGAAAAAAGAAATAAAAATGATAATAATAATAAGAAGAATGTGTTTAGTTGACTGTTCACCCTTAATAATCCCTGACTGGTCCAGCTGGAGCCTGGATCTGAGGGCTTTTAGCAGAGGGAAAAAAAGGAAAGAAAAAAAGGGAGAAAGTCCCAAGAGAAAGAGGAATCAATATTAATAAAGAAAAGGTTAGGCGTCTGTTCACCCTTTATGGTCTCTTTTTGGTCCAGGTGGAGCCTGGACCAGTGGGTTTTATCAGGGAGAAAAGAAAGGAGAAAGAAAGAAAGAAAAAAAGAAAGAAAGAAGGAAAGAAAGAAAGAAAGAAAGAAAGAAAGAAAGAAAGAAAGAAAGAAAGAAAGAAAGAAAGAAGTGGGAGAAAGTCACAAGACAAAGAGAAATTGATATTAATAAAGAAAGATTTTAGGTGTCTGTTTCCCCTTTATGATTTCTGGTTGGTCCAGGTGGAGCCAGAACCTGTGGGCTTTACCAGGAAGAAAAGGAAAAGAAAAAATTTTTAAAAAATAAAAGAAAAAAAGAGAAAGGAAGAAAAGAATAAAGAAAGGGTTTAGAAAGGCTGGGGAAGGGAGGAATACTTAGATTGAGGACTGGGAATGTGTTGTAGCCACAGAGTGAGTAGACTTTAATTTGAGAGTAGGGGGAGGGTCTTGGGTATTTAGGTGGATTGAGGTATGGGGGGGATTAAGAATATGTGAGAAGTAACTTTTGCAAAGGATATGTTGGGGATTAATAGTTCATATTGCTCTTGGTATAACTCAGGTCCTTGAGATTAGCAGCAATCCCTTTCCTGAGGCTGCCTCTTTTTCTTGATCAGGACTTTACAGTCTATAGTCTATATTCTAGCCAGTCTTGGCGTGTGGTAGGGCCTCTGATTGTCACATTCAGGGCTGATTCTGAGTGTCCACCCCCAGGTAGGCTGGGCCTTCCGCTGCCTGGCTGGGTGTTATGGCTGCTGGTATTCTGGAGCCCGCATGGAGCCCCCTCCCACTCCTGGTGGAGGTTCCTGCCCAGGACAAGCACCCAGCACCCCTGCAGGGCAGCCCGCAACTTGGCTGGTCCCTGTGACGACTGGCCCTGCCCCCGCAGTTCCGGGTGGAGGCCACCCCTGTCCATCAACACTGTCTGGGTCCGCCTACACTGTCCCGCCCTTCTGGGGCAGGTACCACTCTTCCAAGCCAACCAGCTCTCCCCGGAGTCCTTTACGTGACCTCTGTGATGAGCCCCTCCCAGGTGTGGGCAGTGTGGCCTTTGTCTCCAGTAATGGGTAATGGTGGGTCAGTTGCGCCAGCTACTAGTTCCTAGCTCACCGGCTTGCCATTTGGAGTTTCCACGGAGCCTGGGGGCCTGTGCAGATGCACAGGGCTGGGCCTCCCCCCTCACAGGGGCTTCTAGCTGCTTTTCCCTGGTGGCCCAGCAGCTCCGTTTTCGGCCCTCTAGCCGCCCGCACTTCTCTGCTCCCTCACTCCGGCTTCCCGCAGGACTCTTCTCCTCCGCCTCTAGCCCCGCGAGGAGCCTCTTCTCCCTGTTGCCAGAGCGAGTCTCTCACACAGTCCCTCCCCTGCAAGAGTTCAATTCCGTGTTCCCTACGGCGTTTGCCCTCCCTGCTGCACTTCACTTTTGAGACTTCCAGTTGCCAGGGAGCCCAGAGCTGGCCTCAGTCAAACGCGCCCCTCTGGGCAGAGCCGCCCCTGCCCAGAGCCGACCTCAGCCCACCGGCTGGTCGGTCAGGAACGCCTCATCTACTCTCCTGCTGGGCTCCTCTGCCTCTGGGCCGTGCTCCCCTGTGTTCAGATACTGCCGGCTCCAATTCCTAGGAAGACGTCTCACGCTCCCTATCTTGTCCTCTAGCTGCTTTGGTACTTGAGAACACCATTAGCACTGCTCTCTACTCTGTTGCCACCTTCTCTCTCTTACCTCTAAATTTTAATAAGCACAATTATCAAATAAATAATTAAAGCTCATTTTTAAAACATCGGTATAATTTACTACATTAACAAAGTGAAAAAACATACCTTAGAATGGAAGAAAAATTTGTGAATTATATATCTGATAAGAGTCTTATATGAATATCACTCTATACCCACTAGGAAGGTTATAATCAAATGAACATATAATAACAAGCATTGGCAAGAATATGGCCATGTTGGAATTCTCATATGTTGCTAGTATGAAGGTAATGCTTCAGTCATTTTGGAAAACAGTCTGGAAGTCTCAAGATGTTCAACAGTTACCAC
This sequence comes from Noctilio leporinus, assembly GCA_004026585.1. Taxonomy (NCBI): domain Eukaryota; kingdom Metazoa; phylum Chordata; class Mammalia; order Chiroptera; family Noctilionidae; genus Noctilio; species Noctilio leporinus. The sequence continues at coordinate 2,878 of PVIW01008301.1, forward strand.
ATAAACCAGGAATTCTACTCCTAAGTACACATCCAAGACACTTTATTTTATTTATTTACTTTTAAAGATTTTATTTATTATTGTTCAGAGAGAGGGGAAGGGAGATAGGAAGAGAGAGAGAGAAACATCAGTGTATGGTTGCCTTTCACCTACCTCCAGCTACAGACCCGGCTGTAGACCTGGCTTGCAACCTGGCTATGTTGCCCTGGCTGGGAATCGAACCAGCAACCTTTAGGTTCGCAGGCCGGCACGTTATCCACTGTGCTGCCAGCCAGGGCTCAAGACACTTTAAAACATGTATCTGTACATAAACTTTCACTTGAATGTTTACAGTGGCACTGCTCATGGGCATAATAGCCAAAACATGGCAACAACCCAAATATCCATAAAAAAGATGAATGGGTAAACAAAATGTGATATATCTGTACCATGGACTATTATTTGTCAATAAAATTTTAAATGCTGATATAGGCTACAACATGGATGAATCTTGAAATCATTATGCTAAGTAAAAGATAAGGATTTGGGGATAAATGATGAAGATATCCTAAAATTGTAATGATGGGTGTGCATGACCCTGTTAATATAGTAAAATACATTGAATTGTACAATTTAAATATATGAGTTGTATCTAAATATGTGAAGTATACCTATATAAAATTGATATTTAAGAAAACAATCAGTCTATCTACTTCTAACTACTTCTAACTAGATGTTGTTATAAATAGTGCCACTTTTAGGGGCCTTAGAAAGACACCCTGGGATTGACATTTCTAACCAGAAAGAAATAATGAAATGTTAGATTAATGAAAGTGAGTTCTACTTCTTAAATAAATTCTACCTCTGATTCATAAGTGATATGAGGAAAATTTTAAATTATGTTTAAATGCCACATGCATATTATTAAATGTTTTAACTGTTAATAAACGATACACAGTAGTTTCCTTCTTATCCACTATCTTCAGTGTCCAGTTTCTTCTCAAGAGTCAAGTAGCTATTTTTACCCATTCTCATTCACCTTCCATGTCATAAATATATAAAAACATGCCCTTGAAAAAAACATTAAATATAGTTCATTGTACACACTGTTCTGCACCTTAATTTTTTACATAAAATTCTATTTTGGAGAATGTTTGGTATCAGCTATTTCAGTTACCTATTCAGGCATAAGAAATAACCTCAAGAGGGTGACTTAAAACAATAACAATTATTTATTTTGATCATGAATCTGGGGTTGTCTGAACTCAGGTAGGCAGTTCTGACTCAGGATCTCTCATATGGTCACAATCAAATGATTTGTACAGGAACAGTTTTATATCTCACAGGCTTCATCACTTGCATGTCTGGCACCTGGGGACAATAATTGATTTCTCCTCATGCATATCTCTCTTCTTCTCTGTCTCTTTGTCTTCTTTCATCACTCCTCTCTCCCTTTTCTGCCCCCCCATTATGATAGTTTCATGGAAGTCAGACTTCATGCATGACAATTAAGTGCTCCTAGAACAATTGTTTTAAGAGAAACTGGCAGAAGCCACCTGATTTTTACATTCTAGCTGGAGAAGTCATGCACCATTTCTGCCACATTTTATTTATTAAAGCAGTTGCAACACCCTAGCTAAGTTAAATGGGATAGTGGCATAGACTTTGAGCCTTTTGATTGGAGTGATAAGAATTTTTGAACATGTTTTCATTCTAACACATCAACTGATATACAGATAATTTTTTTGTTCAATGACTGCATAGTATTTCACAGTACAAATGCACAATTATAGAATCAGTCCCCTATTAATGGGCATTTAGATTGTTTCTGCCTTTTGCAACTGTAACAATTTGCAACAACTATCTTTGTGCATAAATCTTTGAAAATGTGTGTAAATATATTTGCAAGATAATTTCATCAAATTAGAGTTGCTGGACCAAATAAAATGTGACTTCAAAGACTTTACACCTCCACCAACAGTATGTAAGGGTGTTTTTTCCATACATTTTTGTCGAAGCAATATGTTATCAAACTCCTTAATCTTGGCTTTACATTTGTTTTATTTAAAGATATTTTCAGTTTTCTATGAACTACTGTTCATTTTTATTTGCTCATTTTTACATGAGGTTGTTGGTCTTTTTCTCATTAACTGAAAGAGACATTTTTGACTGGGGAGAAACCTATAATACACAACATAGAAAAGAATGACAATAATTATTCAATGTGTAGTGATATTATTTACTTTAATCATGCTAGGAAAGAGTCAAGAGGCAGATACTTAGTAATCATTTCACTTTTTTTTCTTGAGTACCTACTTTACAGTACATTAGCTTTAAGACATATACAGGTACATATGTTCTTTAAATATTGATTCTCTTCTTTGCGAACTCTTACTACATGTGTAAGATATTTTAATTCTCTGCTCTCTGTTTCTTAATCTTTCCTATAGATTCCATTTCGGTGCCATTCTTTTTTTTTTGTTGTTTGAATTTTCTCTTTACAAAATTTTCCAGAGCATTGAAAAGACATTTTCAGTTACACAATCTCCTGTTCTGTCATTTAGGTCATTACAATCAGCAGATCTTTACATCCAACATTAAAATGAAAGCTTTCCTTTACCAAATATTAATTCAAATAAATGAAATGACCAAGGATTTTTGAATTGCAGGGTTACACCTGAAAATTAAAATAGTTGTAATTCAAAGTATGATCTATTTTTATTTTTTACAACCTATTTTAAATGATTTAAATATTCTTTTTTAAAATTTTATTATTTTTTAAAGATTTTACTTATTATTTTTAGAGAGAGGGGCAGGGAGAGAGACAGAGAGGGAGAGAGACAGCAATATATGGTTGCCTTTCACCTGCCTCCAGCTACAGACCTGGCTGGAGACCCGGCTTGCAATCTGGTTATGTGCCCTGGCTGGGAATTAAACCAGTGATCTTTGGGTCTAAGGCTGGGGCCTATCCACTGTGCCACCAGCCAGGGCCTGATTTAAATATTCTTATATACAGAACATAATATTCAGATACAAATAAACATTTATATCATATTTGAGACTTTATAATCATTTTTTGTTCTCTGGTTTGAATTCCCTTCCTGCCTCCTTTCCTTCCAAACAAGTACATAAAATGTAAATATAAAGTTCAAATTTCAGGCATTGCATTTTCAGAAAAGCATTTCCAGGAGAAGTGGGATTGTCTGAGTGGGAAAGTCTCTCTTTTAGTTTCCCATTCCTAATCCCAGAACATCTAAATAAGAATCATCAGTGCTTGCTTCGGCAGCACATGTATTAAAATTGGAACGATACAGGGAAGACCAGCATGGCCCCTGCGCAAGGATGACACGAAAATTCGTGAAGCTTTCCACATTTTTAAGAACCTAGTATAAAGGAACCACGGACATGGACAACAGGTGGGACCGACCCCCTCGGGGATGGGTGGGTGGGGAGGGGGACAGAGGGATGGGTGCCATTCTTGATGGTATCTTTTTTCCCTGTTTTTAAATTATTTTTATTTTTCAATTACAGTTAACATACATTATTATATTAGTTTTAGGTGTACATCCCAGTGATTAGACATTACTTACTAAGTGATCACCCTGATGAATCTGACACCCATCTGACACCATATTTATCACAATATAATTGACTATATTTCCTATATTGTACTTTATATCTGTATGACTATTCTGTAACAACCAATTTGTACTTTTTAATTAATTTTTTGTTGTCCCATTTTTCACCCATTGCTCTCCTCTAACCTGCCCACCTCTCCCCTCTCCCACAGTCAATCCCTACCCTATTGTCCATGTCCATAGGTCATTTATATCAGCTCCTTGACTAACCTGTTACCCTTGTTATTCCCCTTATCCCCCTCCCACCTCACCTCTGGTCACTGTCAGTCTGTTCCTTGTTTCCATGCCTCTGGTTCTATTTTGCTCATTAGTTTATCTTGTTCATTAGATTCCTCTTATAAATGAAATCAGGTGGTATTTTTCTTCTACTGATTGGCTTATTTCACTTAGAATAATATATGTCTTCAGTTCCATCCATGCTGTTGCAAAAGGTGGGACATTCTTCTTTCTTTCTGTTGTGTAGTATTCTATTGTATAAATATATCACAATTTTTTAATCCATTTATCCACTGATGGGCACTTAGGCTGTTTCTAGCATTTGGCTATTGTGAATAGTACTGCTAAGAACAGAGGGGGTTCATAAGTTCTCTTCAATTGATCATTTGGGATTCTTAAGGTATATTCCCAGCAGTGGAATTGCTGAGTCAGAAGACAGTTTCAGTTTTAATTTTATGAGGAAATTCCATCCTTTATTCCACAGTGACTGCACCAGTCTGCATTCCCACCACCAATAGGGTTCCCTTTCTCCACATCCTCACCAGCACTTGTTGTTTGTTGATTTATCAATGATGGTCATTTTGGCAGGTGTGAAGTGATACCTCATTGTGGTTTCAATTTGCATCTCTCTGATGGCTAGTGATGTTGAACATTTTTTTCACATGTCTATGTGCCTTCTGTATTGCTCCTTGGAGAAATATCTGTTCAAGTCCTTTGCCCATTTTTTAATTGGATTGCTTGTCTTCCTGGTGTTGAGTCATGAGTTCTTTATACACCTTAGAGTTTAAACCCTTGTCCAATGTATCACTGGCAAATATGTTTTCCCATACAGTTGGTTCCCTTTTCAGTTTGATGTTTTCTTCAGTTGTGCAGAAGCTTTTAATTTGATGTAGTCCCATTTGTTTATTTTTTTTCTTTATTTCCCTAGTTTTTCTTTTGTTGCTTTTGCTTTTGGTATCAATTTTAAAAATCATTGTGACAACCTGTCAAAGACCTTACAGCCTATGTTTTCTACTAAGAATTTTATGGTTTCAGTCTTTAATCCATTTTGAGTTACTTTTTGTGTATGGTATAAGATAGAGGTCCATTTTCGTTCTTTCGCATGTACCTGTCCAATTTTCCCAGCACCATTTATGGAAAATGCTCTCCTTTCTCCTTTATACATTCTTGGCTCCTTTGTCATAAATTAATTTTCCCCATTGTGTATTCTTGGTTTCATTGTCATAAATTAATTGAACCTATATGTATGGGTTTATTTCTGGGCTTTCTATTCTGTTCCACTGATATATGTGTTTGTTTTTGTGCCAATATCATACTATTTCATTTACTAAGCTTTGTAATATTGTTTGAAATCAAGGATCACGATGCTCCAGCTTTGTTTTCCTTTCTCAAAATTGTTCATTGTTGGTGTATAGAAAAATAACTGATATTTCTGTATTGAGTTTTTACCCTGAAACTTCACTGATTTCATTAATTAGTTCTAGTGTGTGAAGTTTTAAGGTTTTCTACATGTAAGATCATGCCATTTGCATGCATAGTTTCACTTATTCCCTTTTGATTTGGCTGCCTTTTCATTTCTATTTCCTTCCAGATTAGCCTAGTTAGAACTTTTAGAACTTTATTGAACATAAGTGGTGTTGAGTGAGCATCCTTGCTCTGTTCCTGATCTTACAGGAAAAGCATTCAGTTTTTCACCATTAAGTATGATGTTAACTAAGAGCTTGATTTATATGGCCTTTATAAGTAGAGATAATTTTCTTCTATTTCTATTGTCATGAAAATGTGTTTAATTTTGTCAATTATCTTTTTCTGCATCTCCTAAAATGTTCACATGATTTTTATCTTTTGTTCTGTTGATGTGATGTATATCATTAACTGACTCTCTTAATTGAACCATTCTTTCATCCCAGAAATATATACCACTTGACCATAGTATATGACTCTTAATGTGCTGTTGGGTATTGTTATTTTGTTGATTCAGCATTTGAAAAATATCATGCCACTTCCTACTTCCTTACATAATTTCTGATGAGGAATTCCCTATCATTCTAAATTTCTTTTCCCCTATACATGAGGTGTTGTTTTCCTCTGGCAATTTATAGAAAAAAAATTTTTGTCTTTAGTTTTTAGAAATTTGGGGGTTTATCTCTTTTAGGCTTTTCTCAGCTTCATGAATCCATTTGCTTATGTCTTCTGCCAAATTTGGGAAATTCTCAGTCATTACATCTTCAAATTTTTACTTTTTACTTTTAAACTTCAAACTTTTTAAGTCTCATCTTCTTTCTTCATTCTTCTGAGACTATAAGGGCATGCATATTAGTTCTTTTGTTATGGTCCCATATATTCCCAAGACTCTGTACATTCCTTGGCTCTCTTTTCTCCCTGTTGTTCAAGCTGGGGAATTGTTATTATATTTTCAAGTTCATTGATTCTTATGTCCTGTCCATTTTCTGCTGAGCCCACCCACTTAAGGTTTTTGTTTTTTTTTTTTTCATTTTAATTATTGAAGTTTCCAGTTCTAATATTGCCACTTAGTTCTAACTTTAATTTTCTTGTTGAATTTCTATTTGTTTGTTGAGACTTCTATGTTTATTTATTTCAGTGCTTGTAATTTTCTGTTGATTGTTATGATGAATGCTTTTAAGTATCTCTAAGATAATTCTCAAATCTCTGTAATCTTAAGGTTAGCATCTATTAATTGTTTATTTTCATTTGAGTTGAAAATTTTCTGGTCCTTTCTATGATTTTTGGTTAAAACTTGCATATTTTTGTTGTTATGTTATGATACACTGTATTTTATTTTAATCTTGTGTTTTTTGTTATATATATATATATATATATGATTTTATTTCATTATTTTTAGAAAGAGGGGAAGGGAGAGAGGCAGAGTGGGAAAGAGACATCAATGTATGGTTGTGTTTTACCTGCCTGCAGCCACAGACCTGACTGGAGACCTGGTTTGCAACCTGGTTATGTGCCCCAGCTGGGGAATCGAACCTGCGACCTTTGGGTTCGCAGGCCGGCACCTTATCCACTGTGCTACCAGCCAGGGCTTGAATCTTGTGTTTTTTAATTTATTGGGAGAACAATATTTATTGATTAACAAAATTATATGGTTTCAAGTGTACAATTTTATGGTATACATCATCTGTATGTTGCATTGTGTACCCACTACTCATGGTCAGTCAAATCTTCTTTCATCACTATATATTTGGCTCCCTATTTACCCTTTACTACACTCTTATGAGTTCTTCTTTTTGGTAACCACCACAATGTTGTTGGTGCCTATGAGTGTTTCTTTTTCTTGTTTGTTCATTTGTTGCTTTCGGTGTTGTATTCTACATAAGTGAAATCATATGGTTCTTGACTTTTTCTGTCTGATTTCACTTAGCATGACATTCTCAAGAGCCATTCATGCTTTTTCTTTGAAAATGACAGTATTTCATCTTGTCTTAAAGCTAAGTAGCATTCTGTTGTATACATGTAGCACATCTTTATCCAATCATCTGTTGAAGGACACCTTGATTGTTTTCATGTCTTGGATACCATGAATAATGCTGCAGTAAACATACTAGTGGATATTATATTTGTAAGTAAATGTTTTAATTTTTGTCTGTGGATTCCTAAAAAAGGGTCATTGAGTCATATGGTAATTCTATTCTTAATTTTTTGAGGAACTTCCATAAGGGTTTTCCGTAGTGGCTATACCAATCTGCAGTGACTGAGGATCCTTTTTTCTCCACAACTTCTCCAACATTTGTTATTAGCTGACTGTTGATAATAGCCATTCTAATAAGTGTGAGGTGGTATCTCATTGCAGTTGTTTAAGAAAGATTTTTTAAATTTATTATTTTAGAGAGAAGGGCAGGGAAGGAGGAAGAAAGGGAGAGAAACATCAATCTGTAGTTGTCTTTCACCTGCCTCCAGCTAAGGACCTGGCTGGAGACCTGGCTTGCAACCTGATTATGTGCCCTGACTGGGAATTGAACCAGGGACCTTTGAGTCTGCAGGCCAGTGCCAATCATTGCAGTTTTGATGCATATTTCCACAATAGCTATTGAAGTTGAGCATCTTATATATTTGTTGATCATTGTTTATGTCTTCTTAGGAGAAGTGTCTGTTCAGGTCTTCTGACCATTTAAAAATTTTTTATTAATCTCTTGTTATTGTATTATCATTGTTTCACGCCCCCCATTGTCCTCCCTGCCCCACCCACCTCATCCCCTATCCTACATTTAATCCCCTCTTGTTGTCCATGTCTATGGGTCATTCATGCTAGCTCCTTGACTAACCCCTTCCCCTTCTTTCCCCCACCTCTTGCCCTACCCCCCACTCTGGTCACCATCATTCTGCTTCTTATTTCCATGTCTCTGATTTCATTCTGTTCATCTATTTGGTTTTGTTAATTAGTTTCCTGTATTGGGTGAGATCATATGGTATTTGTCTTTTGCCACC
>PVIW01008301.1:11265-62736 GCA_004026585.1 Noctilio leporinus
CTCCCTTTCTTTGACTCTTCTTCCCCCTCCCCCCTCCCCCCTTCCCCCTTCCCTCTGCCCACTGAAGGCCTATTCATAGTATTCATATATCTGGTTCTATTTTGACTGTTATTTGTTTTGTTCATTATTGTCCTATAATGGGTGAGATCATATGGTATTTGTCTTTCACTGACTGGCTTATTTCACTAAACATAATACTTTCTGGAATACTAGACAGCAGAAAGAAAGAACTCCTAACCTTTGCAAAAACATGGATGGAACTAGAAAGTATTATGTTTAACAAAATAAGCCAGTCTCTGCCCATTTTTAAATTGGATTGTTTATTTGGTGTTGATTTATCTAAGTTCTTTATATCATTTGGATAGTAAATCCTTGTTGGAGCTGTTCTTTGCAAATATCCTCTTCTCCCATTTGGTTAATTGCCTTTTATGTTGTTGTTGACATTTTCTTTTGCTATGCAGAAGCTTTTTAGTTTCATATAGTCCCATTTATTTATTTTGGACTTTACTTTCTTTATATTTGGGGTAAAATTGATGAAATCCTCTCAGATGAAGATGTAAGTTTAGTGCCTATGTTTTCTTCTATGTCATTTATTATTTTAGGCCTAATATTTAGGACCTTGATCCATCTTGGGTTAATTTTAATATGTATATGACAACAAACAATAGTCTAATTTCATTCCTTTTATGTTCTAATTTTTAATCATTTTTATTGATATTCTATTCAGTAGTTTCCATTTCCCCCCCGCCTTGTCCTCCTCCACTCATTCCACCTCTCTTCCCCCACTGCTAGTCAATTCCCACACTGTTGTCCATGTCTATGGGTTATTCATACACTTTCTTTGTCTAATCCCTTTCACTTCTTTCTACCATTATCCCCCTTCTCCCTCCCCTTCAGTCACTGTCAGCCTGATCCATGTTTCCTTGCCTGTGGGAAAAGAGGATCCTGTTCTAAGTAGGAGTGGAAATTTGTGTTTTCACTTGGCCTCTATTGACAGAGAGTAAAATGCAGATGAAACTCTCATTGTTGCCAGTCACTGGTCATGTGTGAGAGTTGTTCTTTACTAGGTCTCTACTGATACCACACAGATTGCAAAAGGGAGGTACCTCTTCTTACTGCTTCCCATATGGTTTCCCCAGACATCGTAAATCAAAGGACATCTCATTGCTTCCAAATAGGGATGAAAATCCTAACTTTACACTGGCCTTATCTGAAGCCAGCCTGACAGGGTGGGGATTATGAGAATACTTTTTTACAGCCCAGGAAAGATGATAGTGTTCATTCTTTTAAAATCCTCACTAGAGGATGTTTATGAGAGAGAGAGAGAGAGAGAGAGAGAGAGAGAGAGAGAGAGAGAGAGAGAGAGAGAGAGAGAGAGAGAGAGAGAGAGAGAGAGAGAGAGAGAGAACAACATTGATTAGTTGCTTCTGTATATTCCCCAACCAGCCCACAGCCTAGGTATGTGCCATGATCAGGGGATAGAACCCAGAACCTTTTGGTATATGGGACATGATGCAACCAAGACATCTAGCCAGGGCAGGAAGTGTACATTCTTCCTGTGACCTTTGCTGTCAGGAGCAGAATTGGGCCCAAAGATTTTCTGTAGTGTGCAGCCAGATTAGAGCACATGTTGTCTAAAAATTTCTCTTTTATTAGGCTGTCCTTTCTGGTTCTTTAGGTACAAAGGACCAGGTTTTCTAATTGTTTTCTTTTCTTTTCTTTTTCTTTTTTGTCATTGTCCATTGGTGTTTCAAGATTTCCAGGTTCTCCACTACCTAGTCTGGAAATATGAAGAAAATAAGAATACCTAGGGAACTTTTGCATATACCAAATTCCAATATGATTTACCTTTCATTTTGCTCTCTATTTCATTGATCTCATGAACCTTTGCCAAAAAAGTTTTCATTTCTTTATTTTTACTTTATAGTAAATAATGTATGTGTTTCACTTTATTATTACTATTATTTCCAGAAAGGCCTTGGTTATTCTTAACTATTTTAGAAAAAATTTTAAATAAGTTTACTTAATTACAAATTCCTATAATGATGCATGTATGTCACTATACATTGGTCCAAACCCAGAGAATGTACAACACCAATAGTAAATGCTAATGTAAGCTATGGCTGATTATGATGTATCAATATAGGTTCATCCTTGGTTCAAAGAAAGTACCATTCTGGTAAGTGAGTTCATAAAAGGGTCAAGAGGTAAGCTAGACATCTGTGGGGGAAGGGGATACATGGGAAATCTCTATAACTTCCTCTTAATGTTGTAAACCTAAAATTTCTCTTAAAAAATAAAGTTGAGCCCTGGCTGGTAGCACAGTGGAAAAGGTGTCGGCCTGCAAACCCAAAGGTCGCTGGTTCGATTCCCCAGCCAGGGCACATAACCAGCTTGCAAGCCAGGTCACCAGCCAGGCCCTTAGCTGGAGGCAGGTGAAAGACAACCATACATTGATGTCTCTCTCCCTCTCTGCCTCTCTTCCTACCCCTCTCTCTGAAAATAATAAATAAAATCTTTTAAAAAAAACCAAAATGAAATAAAAATTCCTGTTACTGTTTTCATAAGATCATGTTAATATTATAGATGAATTTAAAAACCAAAGTATATTATTTCATTCATTTAAATCTACTTTTATTATCCAACAAAATGCTAAAAATTTTCTCTATAAATTTCTAGTTAGGTTTGTTCCTAAAATCTGGCTTGTTCTGTTTGCTCTTATAGTTGCAGTTGTACAAGTTTTAGAAAGAACTACCAGTTGCAATAGCATGGATGAAAATGGAGAGTATCATGCTTAATGAGATAAGCCAGGCAGCAAAAATTAAATTCTACATGTTCTCACTTAATACAGGAGACTAATGAACAAACAAACAAACAAACAAAACAAAACAAAACAAAACTGAACCAGAGACATGAATACAGGGAGGGGATGGGGGAGGGGGAGGAGACAAGAGGAACAGTTTAGTCAAGGAACTAGCATGGATGACCCATGGATACAAACAACACATGGGATTGACCAGGGGAGGGGGGAGGATAAGGAGTGTGGGGAAGGAGAGGGCAGAGGGGGAAAATGAGATGAATGTAATATAACAACAATAAATATATTTAAAAAAATAAAAATAAATAAAATGTTTTTTATATCAACACTTACATTTTTAATTTTCATTTTATATTATCTATCTTACTGATTTCTACTATTTTTAAAGGATAAAATCAATTTTTCCCAGGCAAGTAAATTATCAGTTTGAAGTGATTTTGGATGATACTATATTGGGTTGGCCAAAAAGTTTGTATAGTTTTTTATCATAAAATAAAAGACACATTTTTCACTTTTATAAATAATTTTATTGATTTGGATACTTTGAATATGGTGGCTATCTCCCACATGGTATAACATTGAGTGTTCTCAATTAATGTCTCAGTTTGATCACTATCAACTTCAACTGGCCTACCCAACCATGGAGCATCGTGCAACAAGAAATCTCCAGCACCAAACTTCACAAACCACTTTTGACATGCTCTGTCAATCACAGCATGTTCTCTGTACACTGCACAATTTTTTTTTGTGCATTTCAGTTGTGTTTTTACCTTTCTTAAACAAATAAAGCATAATATGCCAAAAGTGTTGCTTATTTTCCTTCATCTTCAATATTAAAATGTCTACAAAAAATTCAACAATTTTGATTTTTTTAAATGCATACTAATAAGACAACTGTCACAATGCAATCTAACCAAATTGTTTCAAATGAAGTTGAAAACAACTGAACACTTACCCAAGCCATCTTTTGGGGAAAATATGAATGGACAGTTTGGCCAACCCAATATTCTACTCCACTGTTCTTCAGTCATATGCCCATTCACTTGCCTTGATGATTCCTACCTAAATTAACTACTACTATGGTAATTTTTTCTTTACATTATTCCTTTGACATTTATTACTTTACATTCTACTCTAAGGAAGAGCTTTCACTTCTTCATTTTTTTTACTTATTGATTTTTTTGTACTAGTATGGACTTATGGATATATGTCTATATTCTTCATTTGTTGTGATCCTTGACTATCATTATTTATTTTGATACTCAAATTATCCTATATTTGGATAGTTCATGTCCAATCAGACTTTCTCTAGTGTCTTTTTTGACACATTCTCTTCATTCTATGATCACCTCTTCATTTGTCAAACACAATAAGGTGTTCTAGGATCATTTTGTACTTTTCCTGCTCCATACCTAGAAACCATTATTTTCTAAGGAGCCCTCACTGATAATTTTTTTGACTCTCTTATGATTATAAGAGAACCATATTAGAAACCAAGATCTGTACATGCTAGCAGATAGAGCTAGCATATACTGTTTCTACATATGTATGCACACAACATGCTACATATATCTATAGCTGTTTCTATGTGTGTATGTGTGCACATGTGATGAATATGCATCAATATCTCCAATTTAAATCCAAAACTTGAGGATTCTTTCTAGTATTTCTATTTTCCATATTTACAACTCCCTTCTCTAACAGTGAGAGAGAGAGAGACATGATCAATACTCTTGTATATAATCAATCTCCTGACCATGCTGATGTCCTCCTCAGTCCATGACCACATTACCATTTCTTCAGCCCAATGACTCCTCCATCTTGTCCCCTTGTAAATCTCAGCCACACTACCATTTCCAAGAGAAGAAAAAGGAAAAAGGAAAAGGTCTTTCTTGTTATTTTTAATAGTTTGCATGCATTTGTTTTGTTGTTTTAGGGTATACAATTACACCATCTGTTAAAAATTAAAACTGTAGCTTCTCCTCCTTAATGTTTTTCTTCTAATCCATGTCTACTTTCATTACAAAGTACCCTCAGATAATGTTAAGTAGAGATGATAGTGAACATCTTTGCTTTATTTGTAACTTTAATAGGTAATACTTCTAGTATTACTACATCATTAAGCATCATTGGGATACCAGAAGGAGAAAAAAAGAATGGAATAAAAGAAGACCTTGCTTGTAACAAGGTCCTTTCCAAAAAAATGATAGATTTACACCCCAGATCTAGTAATTTAGAGAACACCAAGCAGAAGAGATACCAAAACACAAACAAACAAAAAATAATAACTACATCTAGACATGTCATATAAAAACTTCAGAAATCCAGAGAGTATTGAAGTACAGGAGATTTATTAGGGTGGTGAAATGGTTTTGTGTGATACTGTAATGGTGAATACATGACATACTGCTGCATTTGTCAAAACCAATAAAATGTTATGACACAGAATGAATCTTAATATATGCAAATGAAGAATCATTTAGTTCGTCAGGGGATTGGAGAAAGAAATGCAGACTGTGACATGAGACTGTAACTATATTATCCATATATGAAACAACTTAATTGAAGAGATTATGAGGAAAAAGAGGCTGACATAAGTAACTTTGGAAATGAGTAGAATTTTTAAGATTAAATGCTAAAGAAAATGTATATAAGCATTGTATTCTAGTTAGTAAAGTTTTATCCCATGGAAGAACAGGTTAAAAATTCTAATACTGCTATACATATACACTGTCATTGAACAATAAGTTAAATGAATGGTGGGTGGAAGGAGCTAAGTTTTTTTTTGTTTTTTCTACTGACTGGCAATTCACAGATAAATAAGGAAGAGAGGCTAGGATGATCCATGTACTAATAAATTAAAGTTGATGACATCTATGGTAACATATAGAAATATTTATAAATATGTGTATATATACTGGTTATTATATGTAATATATTTGCTTTCTCTTACAAGTGAGAAGGCCTAGCAGCAATGATACCTAAGGAATAACCAGCACACCCAGCACCCAAACAGTAGTTTGTAATATTATTCTCCAGCAGGAGGAATCAGGGACTTTTGGAGAAATTGCTGACTCCAGGACTGAAGCAGAAATTATGCAAAATGAACCTGAAAGGTCTTGTAGTTCAAGAAAGCAGGGAGAAAATCCCTTAAATGATGGAGGTATATCAAAGGGACAGAGAAGCCCACTGAAAAAGTTCCCAATGGTTAAAACTGGAACAAATTGGCAACAAAATTAAGTTACTAAAATAACTTAGTAATCTCAAATTTAAAATAAATATCCATGGGTTAATACTTATACAAATAAATAACTGAATAAAATAATTATGTAAGAAAGATACGATAGATCATCTGTGCTGAAGAAATCCAATTTATATAGATACTTCATCCTCAAGAAACTCCTCACTCACTAAGCATGGACTGTGTATAACAACTTTCTTCCAAGGAGTATAGTATGAAAAGGGATGGGAGGGAAGGGTAACTTTGCAGTAGAGAAACCTTACAAAGACTACGTCAGCCAGTTAATCAAGGTTAACATCTACAGTGATGAGTCATAATTATAACATGTACACTTGATATGACATGATGTCAATGGCACTTTACCTCTGTGGTTGTTCTCCTAAAAGCCTATAACACCAGTCTAATCATGAGAAAACTTCAGAGAACTCCCCATCAAGAAATAATCTGCAAAATACTTGACCTGTACTCCTCAAAACTTCCAGCACTATCAAAAACAACAAAAGTCTGAGAAAGTAAAATAACCAAGAGTAGCCTAAGGAAAGATGACAGCTAGATATAATGGATATTCTGGCTAAGATATCATGGAACTAATAAAGGACATCTAGTTAAAAACTTGGAAATTTGAATAAAATATAGACTTTAGTTAATAATGTATTAATATTGGTTCTTTCGTTTGACAAATACATGATATTAATGTAAGATATTAAAATTAGGGTAGACTGGTATGGGTTATTTGGGAACTCTGTCCTGTCTTTGTCTTTGCAAATTTTTTCATAAATTTAAAAATGTCCTAATACACACACACACACACACACACACACACATGTATGTGTGTGTGTGTGTGTGTGTCTGTTATAATGTACCCATTAAACAATTTGGACCTGGTGTTTTGGGGTAGAATTGTTCATTGGCAGTTTTCTCTGTTTCTTATATAGTTATTTATTTGGTTATATCTTCTATGTATGTGCTATGGGAGTCAGTTTTGATAACTTTTATTGTGGTAGAAAATAACAAGTTAAATTCCAAAATTTTAAGTTTGCTTGTACTGAGCACAACAGGATTTTGAGGAATGTAATCAGGTTTATCTCCATAAACTCCCCCAATTCCTGGACTTTTACAGCTCCTCTAGCACTGGCAACTAACCCCTCCTGCTGGCCACCTGCAAGTTCTGCTTCACTTTTTCCTGAACTATTGTTGGAGCAGAAATCCTAGCAGCAATTTCAGTTCTTTCATTCCAGACTTACTTTTCTCTCCAGTCTTACCTGTTATAAGTCAGATTTATGGCCTGGTAGCCCAAATTCCAATATTGACTATCAATACTTTCACTTTCCCTGGGAACACATCAGTACCTGGGACTGGACTGGCATTTTCTGTTCTCTGATGGATTCATTTGCCTAGACCCCCGCAGAGTTGGAGCTTCATGTAGACACCCATACCCTCAATGCTAACTGATTGATTATGTTATCCTGAACCTCTCCTACAGCGCTTTCAACCTGTTTCCTAGACTTCCTCTGTGCTACCCACTTCATTTGCTTCTAGGATACCATTCTTTGGAGCCTTTTCCACATCCCTCCAATTGTTAAGTGTCTCTCCCTGGAGTGATTTAACATTCCTTTTCTCTCCCTAAGGAACACTTTCTGGCTCTCAGGAGTTTTTAATTCAATCCTGGTAAATGGATTATTATTTTATACCAGCTTAAATCAGGGTCTTGCTGAGGACTTTTTCAAGGGGGAATACTTTCCCTCCATAAAATGTTCTCTTTCCTGTTCCCCCATTTGATATTACTTTATAATTCCAAGGGTCTGAGCTAGGCAGGTGCTTCTTGGGGTTTACATGCATAAATTTCCCTTTCAACAGAAGGTGCTTTACAGCAACCAGCAACAGTGAAGAACAGTTTAAGAAAATGTTGTTAAAGCACAGAGGCTAAAGCAGATTGATTTTAGTTTCCAAGCTGCCCTCTGAAGCTGACCACCAATATATTTGTCTGTCCAAAGACACTGGAAGGGACTTAGCATTTTATTTTTTTTATTTTTTATTTTTTATTTTTTTGTAGCAAGGACTCTGCAATCATTGCCAAAATAGAAGACACACACCAAGAGGAATGACTACCAACTACTTTAGCAAAAGAATGTCTACAGTTTTCTGTAAGAGATAGCATCACTTTAAAAACAAAGTATTTTCCATGAATAAAATGAATAAACCTTCAGTGTGCTGAGGGGAGGGAGGAGGGGGCAGAAGGAGGCAAAGAAGGGGAGCAGCTTAGTCAAGGAACTAGCATGGAAGAACCATGGACATGGACAACAAGTGGGACTGACTTTGGGTGGGGAGTGGGTGGGTGGGGAAGGGGACAGAGGAGAGGAAAAAGGATGGATGTAATACAACAACAATAAAATTAAATAAATAAAAATAAAATATAAATATAAACAAAGTACTTTAAAAAAGGTTTTATTTATTTATCTTTAGAGAAAGGGGAAGGGAGGGAGAAAAAGAGGGAAAGAAACATTGATGTGTGGTTGCCTCTTGCATGCCCCCAGCTGGGGTCCTGGCCCACAACCTACGCATGTGCCCTGACTGAGAATTGAAATGGCAACCCTTGGGTCTGCAGGCTGACACTCAATACTCAATCCACTGAGCCACAGTAGCTAAGGGTGAAAAAACCCACCAAAGTACTTCTAAACAGAAAACTTTGCAAACATTTTAAACAGTTTTTTTTTTTTTTTTTCACATGTTACCTATTTCCTGCAGTGGGTTCAAGTTATAACATGGGAATATTTGGGATCAGTGAGGTGAATGAGATCTTTTTGGCTACCAGGTTTATTAATGGAAGTAATAAGGGTTGGAATGGTTGCATGGTGAGACGGTGGGTTCTATTTTATATGAGGTGTGGGGAGGGGTGTCAGGAAGGTGTCAAATCAGCATATATTGAAATCCTGTGGAAGGGATTTCTGCTTCAGAAAACCATTTACCGATTGGTTTTTGGAGTTTTTTAAAAAAGCCCACAATCCTTGATCTTATATTACACAAATTAAAAATATATAGATAGATCAATTAAGGTTGATAAAACTGGAAAAAAATCTTAGAGAATGTGGAACTGGAAATGCTGGGGTAAAATCCAATCCAGAGTCCTGTGTGCTGATCTGCTAAATCAAAACAAGTTGTAAGAATATTAAGATACAGACTTCTAATCCTTACTTCCTTCACATTCAATCTCTGTAACCTAGGAAGAACCTCAAAGAATTCACTTTGAAATCTATGTATTCACTAGAAGCTCAGGTTTTAGAAACTAGCTGAATACCTAGGACAAGGCAGGTGAACTACAGCTGCTCCTTGACTGTTCCAGAGATGGATTGCAGGGCATGAACAGGAAGCTGTGCCCTGAAAAAGGATAATGATGTGGGGTGGAAGATATGAGGGAGGTAAACATTTGTGCCTCCAGTGGAGTTGCATCTGTCCATAGAAGAAAAGGTTTGTCAAGTCCAGATAGAGAGCGTTTTCAAGGGTCTAGTACTTCAAATATGGGTGCAGCAGCCCAAAGCCTATACCTGCAGTAAGCTTTGTGAAACTTGCCCTCAGGATGAGCTCTCAAACTCACTTCTGTGTGAATCACAGTTCTGATCCAGCCTGGATGTTTTGGGCACAGTAATTACTGCCCCATCTCTGGCACTGAGGGGTATGGTTGCTCTAATTCCTAGTCCAGGATACCCCTGATTGGGAATTGCCAGACCTGTACATTAGCCCACCTGCTGCCTTTTTAGCTTTTGATGCTCAGAGTGGAAGGTGCTTAACTCAGTAGGCATTTGGACTTGTGATCCTTTGTGTCACTCTGGTGAACTTGGACAGTTACCTTACCAAATTATTTTATTAATAGTGGGAGGACCATATTGCTTCTGGATTTCATGTTATCCTCTCTTCTTTGTGGTCAGAATCCATCCCCCTGGGATTTTCTTCCTCACCTTCTTGTGACTTTATCTCATGTGGCAAGTCTCTTGTCTAGATCTTTCAAAAGCAGGAGTCACTAGGAAGAGTTAATCTCACTTATTGTGACCTCTAAATATTATTTTATATGTTTCTTGTAAACCTGGTGCTCTCACCTCCTGCTGTTAATCAAAAGTTTTGTGATTGTCTCAGTTAGCCAATATGCAAAGTACTCCCTTTCTCTTCCCTGACACACATCACTGCCCCTAGCCCCGGGCCTCTCACAAAGCAGGTACGCAGCTATTGAATAATTTTGTGACTTCAGTGCTGCCATGGCCATGTCTTCATTTCTCAGAAAAACAAAATGCAATTTAAGTACCCTATAATTCAGTGGAACTAGACTGTTAGAGCAACTTAAAGCCAAGTCCAAAACTTTGAGCTCTGGATATGGTGGAGATAAATAAGTACACAGGTCAGACTTTTTCTAGAATAATAAATAAATCTCTTTATTAAAACTGAACTCCAATTTAGACAGAAGAGTAGATATTTCTTTTAAATGCAATAGATGCCCCAAGTAGATCGTTACCCTTCTTTATTTATCTCTTCCTTTCCCTTCATCAGCTCAACTGGAATTTTAACTTAAAGTAAAAAAAGTATCTTCCAACAGTTACTTTTCAGTCAGACTTGGCTTTCTTTGATGTGAAAGCCTCCCCCCTCCCCTGCTTAACCCTCAATGGTTAGCAAAGAGCAAACTGTTAATCTTAGTCACAGGCTGTCTATTGGCCTTGCCTCCATTATTTGAGCTAATTGTAGAGAGCAAACTCTTTGCCCGGTAACAAATATAAATAAGCTTTACAGAGGTGCAATGGTGCTGAAAATGTACAAACTACCCCCTCCCTTAAAGTCTCTTTTCCTCAAATCAGAATACATACTATCTTACTTAACACTTTCCAGATTCCCTCTTCCCATCAGCTCTCTGAATCAGTTGGGGGCTGCTGGCTTAATTTCCACAATAGCTGCATTTAATTAGTATCCCAGGGTAACTGGCTTCCCTTAGCAACAGAGGTAACAATGGCTTCAGCTCACAAATTACTTTAGCTAGTTTTCTTCCACTGATAAAAAACATATTCAGCAATACTCAAATATATGCTTTAAATGGAAAAGTAACCTGATATCCACTCATCAACAAATATTTATTAAGCTCCTTCTGTGTGCATATCACAGAACTAGCCTCTGTGTATAGAGAGTTTAACCAACTATGGTTCTTTCTCTTGGGAAATTAAAAAAAGGAATTGGCCCTGGCTGGTGACACAATGGATAAGGTGCTGGCCTGAGAACCCAAAGGTCGCTAGTTCAATTCCCAGCCAGGGCACATAACCAGGTTGCAAGCCAGGTCTCCAGCCTGGTCCATAGCTGGAGGCAGGTGAAAAGCAACCATACATTGATGTCTCTCTACTTCTCCGCTTCTCTCCTTTCCCCTCTCTCTAAAAATAATAAATAAAATATTTTAAAAATGGAATTGGATGTAGAAGATAAAATAAAGTATGTCTACTACAAAATATTCTTAAATGTGTAATTTGGTTTGAAGAACTGGAGGGTGTCCAACAAAGGTGAAGGTTTTTGGGGCTGGGGGAAGTAGATCTTGAACTTGAAGGCCAACTATGGAGATTAAGAGGTTTTAACTAAAACCTTAACTTTGCCACTAGCTGTGCAATTTTAGCCAAGTTACTTAAACTTTCTGAGCTTCAATTCCCTTTCCTGTAAATTGGGAAGAGTAAAGCTCACTCCAAAATGTTTATATAGAGGTTAGAAATTCTCCATAGATAAAGCACCTATTATAGGTATTGTCCAGTTAATAATTGTTCATTTCCTCATTGGTAATGCAATCTCAAAGGCTTTAGCTAGGTGAAAAGGAAGGGATGGAATTTCCATTTGGAAGGAAGTAATCAAAATTCCCAGAGCAGCTGAGACAGGAAATTAGTGAGCTTACAATGAGAAACTGAGAGTAAGCGGGAATGGAATTGAAAAAATAGTTGAGATTTTGTCACAAGGACTCTAGGTCATAATGTCAGAGCTGAAAGAGACCTTTAGAAATAATCTGATGGTTCAAGCTCTTCATCTGATTGATAACATGGCTTACCTTTTATTAGTCCTAAGCATTTTTCATTATGAAGTAGAGTTTTATTTTTCAAATTAAATTTAAAAACTTAATTGTTTTAAACTTCCATAATGCTCCCTCTCAGCAGAGCTTTAGTATATACTAAGAGAGACTTCTTGACCTGGTCTGGGCCATGCACTAACTGGAGAAAAGGGGCTGAAGAAGAGGTGATAACAGTTTGCTGCCTCTTTGGTTTCCTGATAAATTCCAGGTTTTGATGCTACTCAAGGTCACCTCACCCTCTATTTAAATTAAGAGAATGTTGATTGTTACTAATTATTATATTATCATTTCTACCACTGTAAATAATGATAATAATATTTTCACTCTATTTACATAGTACTACTTACTTTTTAAGGGACACTCAAGTCTGTTCATTCATATTCTTGTCACATCAGACCTGGAAATAGTTAAGCCATCCCTCCACACCCTAATACACATTCACCTCAGTTCTACAGATGAAGAAACTGAGGCCCAACAAGTTGAAGTTACTTTCTCCAGAACACATAAAGTTAATGACTATAAGTCAGGTCTTTCAACTTCTTACCAGGGGCCAGTATCTATAATTGGGAGTAGAGCCTATGTAGGAAAAAGTGACAAGAGATAGATAATCAATGAGACATTCAAGCTTCTGCCTCTAGGAAGGCTTGTTCTTCATCACACTTCTCCTGATGTCTCTTGGATGTGACACATTCTCACCAGCAGCCTTCTTACTCCTACAGATTATTAACACTCATCCAAAAAGCCTGGGATTGGCCACAGTGCTTGGGCTCTTTTCCCATAGCTAACCATTTCACAGCATATAAAAATTCCTTGACAAACTTCCAATGAGAAAAAAATAGCAGAAACCAAATGCCTTCCACCTATACCTTTTGTGGACAACCATAGGCTTATTTTAAAAGTTGCACCATAGAACAGTCATGACACTCAACTCCTGCCCCAAGTTTAGCTGGTGTTTCTTTTCCACATAATAGTTAAGACAATCCTATTAGATTCTTTTTCTTTTTTAGAAAACAAAGACAAAGATCATTATTACAATTCAGTAAATATACAGAAAGAACCTCACCCCACTGATACATGTTGTTGTATATTTTGCTTTTTTGTTTGTTTCATACTCAGCATACTAATACTAGATTATTATATTTTTCTGATCCCCCCTCCTATTTATGGAAAGAGAAAGCTCATCAGCTTTTAAAGAGAAACTAAATGCCAGACTAAATTTCTAGAAAAGCATCAATGGATAGGATTTTCCATATATATTTTAATTTCTGAATATCTATGAATACATTAACATTTATTGAATCTTTATGAGGTGCCACACACTTTGCCTGGATATTTCATTTAATTCTTAACCTCTATGAAATAGAAAACATTATGCCTATTTTATAGAATAAGTAGCTGAGGTTCAAAGATATTAAACCATTTAATACACATTTACAGTAAAGTGCTATTAAGAGTCAGATCTGACACTTTAATCCAGGTCTTCTAACTCCAGAGCCAATGCTTTTCTTAATATACCCCAGAAGCAAGTACAGGAACTTGTTCCAAAACAAAAGTTAATTTTTAGGAAATAACTAGGTAAGAAAATAATCATGAACTGTAGAACATCTAAATTTCAGACCCAAATCAGTTGACCACTTAAAAAATGAAAGGCTTAATCAATCACGAAGAATTCCACTTAAACTTATTATCTAAAGTGATTAATAAGAATGACATTTTCCCACCTACTCCAAATGACAAAACCAGCTTGGGGACTTTCCAATAATTTGAATCCAAAACACTTATGAAAAAGCCTACATGTCAAGAGTCTTTATAGTATAACACAAATATAACAGAATCTTAATTTCCAATTTCTATTTAACTACTTTTTCTTTTAAAGCAGAATTGGAAAGCCAAAAACCCTTCAAATCCATTAAGCCCTTGCGTTTTATTTAAGAGGTTTCATTTTTCAAGCCAAAGCCCAAAAGACAAAATAAGCTCATTTAATTTGCACCCCAGAATTATAATTGCTTGTTTCAAGCCAGTGTCTAAGTGCTTGTATTAAGGGCTTCCCATTGACCAGGAAGTATGAGTTCATCAATCTATACAACATTCTTCTATACTTTTAAGGTATTCATTTTCCTGTTGCTTAGACTTGCCTAAGGAACAGAAGACACATGGTGAAATTTAAATTTCAGATAAGCAACAAGTAATTTTCAGATAAGTAGTCCTGTGCAATAATTAGGGCATACTTACACTAAAAATCATTTTTAATCTAAAATTTAAATTTAACAGGCCAGCCTGTGTTTTTATTTCTTAAATCTATCAACCCTTCTCTGATCTATTATAATTTTCCATAGGATTTCATCTCTAATTATATTTTGAAAAGCAATATTTATGTTTTCATGGTATGTGTGTATGTATGCATGTATGTAGGTATGTATAAATGCCTTTCAAACTGAAGGTTCTGGAGCACACTTGCAATCTTGATATAATAGCTATCAATCACTTTGATTAACAGTTGTAATCACCCCCATCTACCTATAAACTGAGTGTAAGAGTAGCCAGTAAAATTGAAAATGGAAAAGGGGCAGGGGACAGGGGGAGTTTTTTTTTCAGGGGGAGTTTTAAGAGAAATGTTTCTTACCATATATTAAAATATATAAATATATACTGATTAAAGCCATTTGATTCTGGTATGAGTAGATAAATTAATGCCATAGACTAAAGAATGCCCAAATTTTTACCCTAAAATAAGTTCCAGAACTATCAAGGAGTTAAATGGAAGAGATAATTATGAAGGTACAACAAGAAACATGTAAATATTATAGGCAATCTTAACATAGAAAAGATCTTTGTAAGAAGATGCAAGGCCCAGAAAATGAAAAGTTTAATAAATGTAACTACATATAAAATATTTAATTTTTTTCTTCCTATCAAGAACTTTCTATTCTGAAATTAGTGTATTTTTCTTTTCTTTAAAAAATATTTTTCCATCACCATTTATCTTCTCTATACCCTTTTCCTCCTACCCCTACCCAACAAATACTACACTGTTGTTCATATCCAAGAGTTCATTCTCTTTTTTGCTCATTCCTTCTACCCCCTAGGCATGCCCCCCAAATCTATCAGCCTGCTCTCTATATATGAGTCTATCTCCATTTTGCTTGTTATTTCAGTTTATTCATTTGATTCCAAATATGAGTGAATCACATGGTACTTAACTTTCTCTGACTAACTGATTTCATTTAGCATAACATTTTCCATTTTCCAAGTCCATCCATACTGTTTTAAAGGGTAAAATTTTCTTCTTTTGTATGACTGAGTAGTATTCCATTATGTAAATGTACTATTTTTTCAACTACAGTTGATATACAATATTATGTTAATTTCAGGTGTACAACAAAATTATTTAATGATTTTTTGTAAAAACATAATAAACACCATCAAAAAGCAATTTAAAAACATCTGATCCACAGTGGACTATTATTTAATATGTAAAGATATATCTCTTACAAACAAATAGGGAAGAGCAAAAGCATAAATAGACAAATTAATAAAGGCCATAAATAGTTCACTGAAAAACAACAACACAGATCTAACTGGTATGGTTCAGTTGTTTGGGCATCATCCTGCAATGTGAAGAGTCATGAGTTTGATTCCCAGTTGTGGCACATTACTAGGTTATGAATTCAGTCCTTGGTTGGGGCACATACAAGAGCCAACAGATCGATGTTTCCCTCTCATGTTGACATTTCTCTTCCTCTCTTTCTCCCTCCCTTCTACTCTATCTAAAAATAAAAAATAGATCAAACTTCTAGTCAAGGTGGAGGCATAGGTAAACATGGCTCACATCCTCACACAACCACAGCAGAAATTATAGCTAGACTACAAAACAACTATTAACCAGAATTGCTTGAAAATCAAGCTGTATGGAAGTTCAACAAGCAAGGAATTAAACAAATCACATTCATCCAGACAGGTAGGAGGGGTAGTGACATGGAGAAGTGTGAAGATGTGGAATGAGTATTCCCACACCCACATGTGCTGGATAAAAATCAGGAAGAATACCTCAAGAGTGAGGGATCTTAGCCCCATACCAGACCATCCAGCCCAGGGTTCCAGTGTCAGGAAGACAAGTCTTCATAAATTCTGGCTGTAAAAACCAGTGTGGATTGGAGTGGCAGAAAAAATTGCAGGAGTCTCTTCTTAAAGAGCCCACAACGGATTTAAGAGCTATACAGACTCACTCCCTCTGGGCTCCAGAATCGAGGCAGCAGTTTGAAGGGCATCAGCGGCATACAGGGGAAAATCAAAGTCTCTGGCATCAGGTGAGTGCCCAGGGGCATCTTTCTTCCAGACAAAACTTCAGAGGCCAAGCAGTGGCATTGTCCCTTTTCTTTTTCTTTCTTTTTTTAATTAAAGATTTTATTTATTTTTAGAGAGAGGGAAAGAAGGTTTCAAGAAAGAGAGGGAGAGAAATATCAATGTGTGGTTGCTTCTCGCCCGCCCCAACTGGGGACCTGGCCCACAACCCAGGCATGTGTCCTGACTGGAAATCAAACTAGCGGCCCTTTGGTTTGCAGGTGAGAACTCAATCCACTAAGCCACACCTGCCAGGGCTATCCTCTTTCTGAGCCCTCTTTCACACAAAGTGGTGACACCATATCAGAGACTCCATCAACTTGGTTTCCATGGGTTGTCCTATCCAAGCAATTACCTAAGGTTCCATTTCATCTAACTTAATGGTCACTTTTCTACAATAGGCCAGCTACTAAGACAGGGAGTCAAAGCAGTTCTACTTAATGCATGAAAACAAGCACCAGGGGCTGCCCAAATGAGGAGACAAAGAAATATGACCCAAATGAACAAACAGAAGTCTAGAAAAATGACTAACCAAAATGGAGATAAGCAGTATATCAGATACAGAATTCAAAACACTGGTTATTAGGATGCTCAAGGAATTCACTGGGTATTTCAATAGCATAAAAAACACCTAGGCCCTGGCTGGTGGCATAGTGGAAAAGGTGCCAGCCTGCGAACCCAAAGGTCACTGGTTCGATTCCCCAGCCAGGGCACATAACCAAGTTGCTGGAGGGAGGTGAAAGACAACCATACATTGGTGTCTCTCTCCCTCTCTACCTCTCTCCCTACCCCTCTCTCTGGAAATGATAAATAAAATCTTAAAAAAAAAAAAAGACCTAGGCAGAAATAAGAGTTACACTAAGTGAAATAAAGAAACATTTACAGGGAACCAATAATGGAGTGGATGAAGTTGAGAATCAAAACAACAATTTGGAACATAAGGAAGAAAAAAATATTTGATCAAAAAGCAAGAAGGAAAAATAATCCAAAAAAATTGCAGATAGTCTGACAATCTTCTGGGACAACCTCAAATGTACCAATATTTGAAGTATAAGGGTGCTGTAAAGAGAAGAGAAAAATCAAGAAATTGAACACTTATTTGAAAAAATAATGAAAGTAAACTTCCTTAATTTAGTGAAGGAAATAGGCATACAAGTCAGGAAGCAGAGTCCCAAACAAGATGGATGCAAAGAGGACCACACCAAGACACATCACAATTAAAATGCCAGAGGTTAAAAATAAAGAGAGAATCTTAAAAACAGCAAGAAGAAAAAGCAGATAGTTACCTACAAAAGAGTTTCCATAAAACTGTCAGCTGATTTTTTAAAAGAAATTTGCAGGCAAGAAGGGCCTGGCAAGAAATATTCAAAGTGATTAAAAGCAAGGACCTACAACCAAGATTACTCTATCTAGCAAAGCTGTCATTTAGAGTGGACAGGCAGATAAAGTGCTTTTCAGACAAGGTAAAGAAAGCTAAAGGAGTTCATCATTACCAAGCCCTTACTAAATGAAATGTTAAAGAAACTTATTTAAGAAAAAGAAGATCAAAACTATGAAAGTAAAAATGGAAATAATATTTCACAGAATTAGAACACTTAAAAAATTCATATGGAGTAAAAAACAACCCTGAATAGCTACAGCAATCCTGAGAAAGAAGAACAAAGTAGGAGGAATCACAATACCAGATATCAAGCTATATTACAAAGTCATAGTAACCAAAACGGTCTGGTACTGGCACAAGCACAAGAACAGACAAACAGATCAATGGAATAGAATTGAGAGCCCAGAAATAAACCCAGGACTCTATGGGCAACTAATATTTGACAGAGGGGGAAAGAACATAAAATGGAGCGCAACTAGCCTCTTCAACAAGTGGTGTTGGGAGACCTGGACAGGGACACACACAAAAAATGAAACTAGATCACAAACTTACACTATACACCAGAGTAAACTCAAGATGGATAAAAGACTTAAACATAAGCAGTAACACCATAAAAGCCCTAGAGGAAAATATAGGCAAAAACATTGGAGATATCTCACACAGCAAACTTTTCACTGAAATATCTCCCAAAACAAGGGAAATAAAGGAACAAATATATAGATGGGACTATATCAAACTGAAAAGTTTCTGCTCATCCAAAGAAAACATCAAGAAAATAAAAAGGGAACCAATCATATGGGAAAACATATTCGCTAATGACACCTCAGACAAGGGTTTGATCTCCAAAATATATAAAGAGCTAATATGACTCAACATCAAGGAGACAACCTAATTAAAAAATGGGCAAAGAGTCTGAACAGACACTTCTTCAAGGAAGACATACAAAGGGCCCACAGACACATGAAGGAATGCTCAATATCACTAGCCATCAGAGATGCAAACTAAAACTACAACAAGCTACCACCTCACACCTGTCAGAATAGCTATCATCAAGAAATCAACAAACAGCAAGTGCTGGCGAGGATGTGGAGAAAAGGGAACCCTGGTGCACTTCTGGTGGGAATGCAGACTGGTGCAGCCACTATGGAAGACAGTATGGAATTTCCTCAGAAAACTAAGAATAAAACTGCCTTATGACTGAATGATTCCACTGCTAGGATTATACCCAAAGAATCCTGAAACTCCAATTCAGAAGAACTTATGCACCTCTATGTTCATAGCAGCACTATTTACAGTAGCCAAGTGCTGGAAACATCTTAAGTGACCTTCAGTGGATGAATAGATCAAAACACGGGTACATTTATACAATGGAGTTCTATGCAGCAGAAAGAAAGAGAGAATCCCTATCATTTGTGATAGCATGGATGGAACTGCAGAGTTTCATGCTTAGTGAGATGTCAGGCAGCAAAAATTAAATACACATGTTCTCACTTAATACAGGAGACTAATGAACAAACAACCAAACAAACAAAACAGAACCAGAGACATGAATACAGGAAACACACTTTCAGCGTGTAGAGGGGAGGGGTCGGGGAGGAGGAGGCAAGGAAGGGGAACAGTTTAGTCAAGGAACTAACATTGATGACCCATGGACACAAATAACATGTGGGATTGACTGTGAAGGGGGATAAGGAGGGTGGGGAAGGGGAGAGCAGAGGGGGGAAAATGAGATGAATGTAATATAACAACAATAAAAAGATATATAATATTTATTATATATAATATTATATATAACAAATATATATTAAATAAATAAATAAAATGGCAATAAATCTACAACTATCAATAATTGAATCTAAAAAACGAATGAAGTAAACAACTAGAACAGAAACAGAATCATAGACATGAAGATCATGTGGAGAGTTATCAGTTGGGAGGGGGAAGGAGAGGAATGGGAGAAAGGTGCAGGGATTAAGAAGTACAAAGTGATAGGTACAGAATAGACAGGGGGATGTTAAGCATAGTATAAGAAATGGAGAAGCCAAAGAAATTATAGTTATGACCCATGGACATGCACTAAGGGGAGGATTGCTGAAGGGAATGGGGGTACTGGGTGAAGGGGGGGCAAAGGAGGAAAACTAGGACAGCTGTAATAGCCTAAATCAATAAAATATTAAAAATAAATAAATCTCAAGCCCTGGCTGGTGGCTCAGTGGATAGGTGCTGGCCTATAAACCCAAAGGTTGGGTCAAGCCACATAATCAGGTTGCAAGCCAGGTCTTCAGTCAGGTACCCAGCTGGAGGCAGATGAATGGCAATCATACACTGATGTTTCTCTCCCTTTCTTCCTCCCTCCCTGCCTTTGTCTCTAAAAATAATGAATAAAATCTTTAAAATAAATAAATAAATCTCAAAAATAAAATAAAATAAAAATAAATCATCCTTTAAAAAATATTTGCACAAGAATGCAAAGGTATACATATAGTACAAGGATATCCATAGCAACATTGTTTGTATTAATGAAAAATTGACATTGAGCTAAATATTATTACGGGGTGGAATAAATAAGTTAGTGTATACTCATATAATGAAATAATATTTAGTCAAAGAAGTAAAAGTGATTTACATGTGCTAAAATGTAATGATTTTGAAGTTTAATCTGTTGAGATTAAAGATAAAGTAAGACTCACAATGATGAATATGTTGACCAGCATTTTTTAATAAAGAAATATGTATATACTTAAGGTTGTATGTGCAGAGGTACACTGACTTTCATTGTTACACCCTTTTCTACTCTTTGAAACCTTTTGTATGAAGTTCATGTATTACTTTTTCAATAAAAACCCTAATCTATATGAGATACCTATTTGGAGTCTCTTTCTAAAGCTTGCTTATCTCATCTCTCATTTTTCTCTTGTTCTGATCTCAAGGAGGTCTATTTCCCAGTTATCACTGTTGTGCCAGTGGGGCCCTGCAGGGAACTGATGTTAATCAGTGGCTTGCTCCCTCTCATAACACAGTCCAGCAATCAGCAATTTTATTTCTTTGAACCAGAAAGGCCCTCATTTAATGTTAGTCCAGTAAGGTAAATGCCCCTGAAGTCAAAAGTTTCAAGGGGCAAATGTATTCCTCAAACCATAAAGTTTAGGGCATACTGCATTTCTTAGATGATAGAAGTCTATTACACCCATGATTCTTAGGCTCTTTATTGACTCCAGCAGATGCCACTCTCTTCAGCACCTTTATCCATGTTGTTAATTCTTTGTGGAATGCATTCCCTTCTCTAGCTTAAGACTCAAGTCCCATTTTTTCCTCCACATTGACTTTCATGATTACTTCTACCCTATTCAAAACACTGTTTCCTTCTTTCCCTGGCTTTGTGTCTTACTTTCATAAAAAGATGATAGACATTCCAAATTATACCTTCTTAAAACCTTTTTCTTAAATGTACCATATAGGAATTAACTATGTTATCTAAATAGAATTACTTTTAGAGTCAAACAGAGTTCAAGGTTTCCCCCCAACTTTTACAGACCTTTAGGCCAATTACTTAAACTTTATGTGTCTCAATTTCTCCATTTTTAAACTCTGGATAATAGTATCTACCATAAAGGGATATCACTGATATTAAATTTAAAGTATCTTGCACCTTATCTGGTACACCGTTGATGGTCATTTACCCTTAGGTTAGGAGAATCCTCCTCTTTGAGCCAACTTCTTTACTATCAGTGAGGAAAGACCAATGACCTTGAGGTTAATAGATCCCAGAATAAAATTTAAAATATACATTGTGGATTTCTTTCTTCATGTTTTCCATTTTTAAATTTTCTTGTCCTATTTCTTCTCCCTCTATTATCTCAAAGTCTATTTATATCTGTGCTGCCAAAGTGAGCACTCAAGGTCTATTTGTGTTCTAACTCTAGCAATCATCATTTGTGTGGCATGGGGCTAGTTACTGAATATTTTAGAGCCTCAATTTTTCCATCCTCAAACACTGTTGATAATGCTGTCCTTTTAGGCTTATTGGGAAGTTTAAATGAGATTATGTGATTGTCTATAGTGTAAAGTGGTAAAGTGCTATTACAATTTAAACTGTTCTTATATGTTCTTGTAGAGTGAGATTTTAAAGTGAACAAAAACCTTTGGAGTCCCAGTGACTTATTTTGCAGCCCAGATTAATGTATCACTTTAGTTGATTCAGAAACCATTATTTCCAGCTGTCATCCATCAATGCTTTGGCCACAGCCTCTTCTTGGATGCCTGTCTGTATGGAATTAGTTATTCTTTCTAGTACAAACTAGTTTTGCCCCAAAGTCCCTTCTTCCCTAGGGTAGAGATCCTCCCACTGAGTGCCTTATATTGACATACCCAGTCTTTTGAATCTGCTTCATTCTTTCTTCTTCATTTTTTTGTCTTAAGGATGTTGAAACATTTTCAAAGATTTATTCATCAATTCAATCCACAAATACATACTGATATTAAGAATTTACGAGTTCTGGCAAGATGAAGGAGGAGTAAGTGGAGCTACACCAATCTCCTCCCAGGTCACATGTGGAATTACTTTTTTGGAGAAAAAGTCAACTGGAATTGCCAACAGAACACCAGCTGGAAAGAGGTCCTATAACCATGGACAGAACAGAAGAGGCTGCTTCATCACAATGTGACTGGTAGGAATCACAGAAACACGAGAGGGCTGGCTGGGTCCCCACCAGAGGCAGCAGCTGAAGGGATGGAGCCAGGGGCTCCACCTGAGAAGGGTGGGTTCTGATCCCCCAGCTGGGTTTCCCAGCCTACAGCAACATGGCAGAGAGGAGAGCAGCATCCAGCTGAGAAGGGTGGAAAGCCTTGGAGTTTGCTGGCCTGAGAGAGCACTGGAGAGAAAGAACTACTAGGGTAACCATAATGAAAATACATTGGCACCCACCTACCCTGGGCTCCAGTGGAAGGAGGGCATAGAGAACTGGAGACACATGGGGAGAGTTTGAAGTGGTGGGTAGGAGGAGAGAAGTGGGGAAGCAGCTGTGGGGATGGCAGTGCTGACTCATCCCCCACACCTTGGGTGGACTGTACTGCGCCAAGTGGCTTCCTTAGGAGGGTCCTCATAGCCCCGCCCACTGGGAGCAATCTGCTCTGCCCAGTGGTGCCTGAGCCTAGCGCCTGATCACAATTCTTTGATTTACATCTAAATAAGCCTCTCCTGCCCTGCTCTGACCTGTCTAAGCATAAATACAGTAGTTGACACCTGAAGAGGTATTTCCCACCCAGCAGCACCTGGGCCTAGTAGCTAACTACAAACTTTCTGACTTAGAGATGGGTCAGTCAGTCAGCCCCCCACAGTGGCAACTGAGCCAGGTGGCTGACTGTGGATTCATTGGTGCACAACTGAGTTTGTTTGTCTCACCCACTGGCCTCTGGGCCTGGCAGCTGATCACAAACTCATTGGATTACAACACAATCTTTCAGTCTAGCCCAGTGGTCCCTTAGCCAGGCAGCTGATCACAGATTCATTGTATTACTCTAGAATCTTTCAGTTGAGCCCAGTGCCACCTGAGCCTGATGGCTAATCACAGATTAATTGGATTACAATAGTACCTTGCTGTCTAGCCCAGCAGCTACTGAGCCTAGTGGCCAAACACAGATTCACTGGCTTACAATTGGATCTTACTGCCTAGCCCAGTGGTGCCTGAGCCTGGTGGCTGCTCCAAGATTCATTGATTTACATCTGAATCTGTCCCTCCAGGCTTCACCTGAGCTGGTGGCTGATCCATTGGATTACAGTTGAAACTCTCTGTCTAGCCCAGCAGGGCCTGAGTTTGGTAGCTGATTTATTGATTTACAACTGAATCAGTCTGTCACCCCAAGCAGCATCTGAGGCTGGTGGTGGATCACAGATTGATAGGATTACAACTAAATCAATTCTTCCAGCTTAGCAGTTCCTTAGCCTGGAAGCTGATCACAGTTTGATTGGATTACAATGAAACCTAAAAATGGGGAGAAAAAGAAACAGTCCGTCACCAAAAAGGAAAGGAGGAATCCCCAGAAACATCACTAAATAAAACAGAGGCAAACAAACTATCAGATATGGAATTCAAAATAATGACCATAGAGAAGCTCAATGAGCTGAGCCAGCTTAAAAAAACTACAAACAACTCCAGGGGAACTACAAAGAACACCAGAGACAAGGAACTTACTGAGAACTACACCAGCACTAAAAAGGACTTAGAACTATCAGTATGAGCCAAGAGGAAATGGAGAATACAACTTCTGAATTGAAGAATACAGTAGAAGGAATCAACAGTAGGCTAGAGGAAGCAGAGGATTGGATCAGTGAGCTAGAGGGACAACCTAGAAAATATTCCAAGAGAGTGCAACAGAATGAAAAAAGTCTTAACAAGAATGAAGAGGTTTTAAGAGAGGTGCAGGACAACATGAAACACAATATTATCTGTATAATAGGGATAGCAGAAGGAAAAGAAAAACAAAGAATGGAAAACCTGTTCATAAAAGTAATGATAGAAAACTTCCCTTCCATGATGAGTGAAATCATTACTCAAGTTCAGAAAGCACAGAGGGTTCCAATGAGGATGAATCCAAACAGACCCTCTCCAAGACACATTATAATTAAAATGGCAAATTTCAAAGATAAAGAGAGAATCCTAAAAGCATCAAGAGAAAAACAGCAAATAACATATAAGGGGGATCCAATAAGTTTATCAAATGATTATTCAACAGAAATAATACAAGCTAGAAGGGAATGGCAAAAAATATTCCAAGTAATGAGAAACAAAGAATACTCTACCCAGCAAGGCTCTCATTCAAAATGGAAGGAGAAATAAGGAGTTTCCCAGACTAAAAAAGACTAAAAGAATACATCTCTACCAAGCCAACACTGCAAAAAATGCTAAAGGGTCTGCTTTAAAAAAAAAGAAGAAGAAACAGAGAGAGACAGAGAGGAACACAGGTACAAAGGGGAAAATGGCAATAAATAAATATCAATCAATAATAACCTTAAATGTAAACAGATTAAATGCTCAATTCAAAAGACATAGGGCAGATGAATGGATAAGAAAACATGACCCACATATATGCTGTCTTCAAGAGACCCACCTCAGAACAAAAGATCGACACAGATTGAAAGTGAAGGGATGGGAAAATATATATTAAGGAAATGGACATTAAATAAAGGCTGGAGTAGCAATACTTATTTCAGACAAAATAGATTTTGCAACAAAGGCCATAAAAAGAGACAACGAAGGACATTTCATAATACTTGAGGGAACAAAGCATCAAGAAGATATAACTCTAGTAAACATTCATGCACCCAACATAGGAGCCCCCAGATACATAAGGAAATTCTTGGAGGATTTCAAGAAGGATATAGACAGCAACACACTCATAGTAGGGGATTTTAATACCCCATTATCAACAATGGACAGATCTTCCGAACAAAAAACACCAAGGAAGGATATTGTGGCGTTGAACAACACTCTAGACGAAATGGACCTAACTGATATATACAGAACCTTTCACAACAAAGAAGCAAAATCACATTCTTTTCAAATGCACATGGAAAATTCTCAAAGATAGACCACATGGTAGGTCACAAGACAAGCCTCCACAAATATAGGAAAATTGAAATCATACTAAGCATCTTCTCAGATCACAATGGATTGAAACTAGAAGCCAACCTCAAGGGGGAAAAAAAACCACTCTAACTCATGGAGACTGAATAACATGCTTTTAAGTAGTGAATGGATTAACAATGAGATCAAAGATTAAATTAAAAAGTTTCTGGAAACAAATGACAATGAGTATACAACAGCCCAAAATCTATGGGACACAGCAAAGGCAGTTTTCACAGGGAAATTCATAGCCTACCTAAAAAGATCAGAAGAAGTTTATACAAACAACCTAACCATAAAGCTGCAAGAACTAAAGAAGCAACAACAAGCAAAGCCCAGAACAAGGAGAAGGAAGGAAATCATCAAGATCAGAGCAGAATTAAACAACTTGGAGACTCAAACTACAATTCGAAGAATCAACAAGTCCAGGAGCTGGTTCTTTGAAAAAATAAACAAAATTGACAAGCCTTTAACCAAACTCATCAAGAAAAAGAGAGAGGACCCAAATAAACAGAATCAGAAAATACAAAGGAGAAATCACAACTGATACTTCAGAAATACAAAGGATGGTAAGAAATTACTACAAACAACTATATGACAAGAAATAGGACAACCTGGGTGAAATGGACACATTACTGAAAATGTATAATCTACCAAAACTGAATCCAGAAGAAGCAGAAAGCCTGAATAGACCAATGACAACTAGTGAAATTGAAGAAGTAATCAGAAATCTCCCAAAGCACAAGAACCCCAGACCAGATGGCTACACAGGTGAATTCAACCAAACATTTAAAGAAGAGCTAACTCCTATCCTTCTCAACCTATTCCAGAAAATCCAAGAAGAGGGAAGACTCTCAAACTCTGCCAATATTATCCTAATCCCAAAACCAGGCCAAGACACAACTAAGAAAGAAAACTATAGGCCTATATCTCTGATGAACATAGATGCTAAGATTCTCAACAAACTGGATCCAGCAATACATTAAAAAGATCATACACCATGGTCAAGTGGGTTTCATTCCCGGGAAGCAAGGATGGTATAACTTGCAAAAATCAAAAAACGTAATACACCACATCAACAAAATGAAAGGCAAAAACCATATGAACGTATCAATAGATGCTGAAAAAGCATTTGATAAAATACAGCAACCATTTATGATAAAAACACTCAGCAAAATGGGAATAGAGGGAGCATACCTCAACATCATAATGGCCATATATGAGAAACCTGAAGCCAACATCATACTCAACGGGCAAAAACTAAAAGCTTTCCCCCTAACATCAGGAATGAGGCAAGGCTGTCTACTTTCTCCACTTCTGTTCAACATCATTTTGGAAGTTCTAGCCATAGCTATCAGAGAAGAAAAAGGAATCCAAGGTATCCAAATTGGAAAAGAGGAAGTCAAACTGTCATTATTTGCAGATCATATGATAGTGTATATACAAAACCCGATAGACTCCACCAAAAACTTACTTGACCTAATAGGCAAATTTAGCAAAATAGCTGTATATAGAGTCAATATTCAGAAATCAGAAGTGTTTTTGTATACCAATAATGAAACATCAGAGATAGAAGCTAGAAAGCAAATCCCATTTACCATAGCAACAAGAAAAATAAAATACTTAGGAATACACTTAACCAAGGAGGTAAGAGACCAGTACTCAGAAAACTACAGGACATTGAAGAAAGAAATTAAGGAAACTGCAAATGAATAGAAGCATATACCATGTTCATGAATGGGAAGAATTACCATAATTAAAATGTCCATACTACCCAAAGCAATCTATATATTCAATGCAATCCCAATTAAAATACCAATGACATACTTCTCAGATATAGAAAAAATACTTCAAAAATTTATATGGACTCAAAAACACCCATGAATAGCCTCAGCAATCTTGAGAAAGAAGAACAAGGTGGAAGAATCACAATACCAGACATCAAATTATACTACAAGGCAACTGTAATCAAAACAGTCTGGTACTGGCATAAGAATAGACACATAGATCAATGGAACAGAATAGAGTGCACAGAAAGAAACCCAGGACGCTATGGTCAACTAGTATTTGACAAAGGGGGAAGGAACATAAAATGGAGTAAAAACAGTCTCTTCAACAAGTGGTGTTGGGAGAATTGGACAGCAACATGCAAAAAATAATAATAAAACTAGACCGCCAACTTACACCATACACTAGAATAAACTCAAGATGGATAAAGGACTTAAACATACAAAGTGCCACCATAAAGGTCTTGGAGAAAAATATAGGTAGTAAAATTTTAGATATCCTATGCAGAAATATGTTCACTGGTACTTCTCCAAGGGCAAAAGAA
Organism: Noctilio leporinus; assembly: GCA_004026585.1. Classification (NCBI taxonomy): domain Eukaryota; kingdom Metazoa; phylum Chordata; class Mammalia; order Chiroptera; family Noctilionidae; genus Noctilio; species Noctilio leporinus. The sequence continues at coordinate 39,077 of PVIW01008301.1, forward strand.
ATCAACAAACAAATCAACAAATGGGACTATATCAAATTGAAAAAAGTTTCTGTTCAGCTAAAGAAAACACCAGCAAATTCAAAGGGAACCAACTGTATGGGAAAACATATTTGCCAATGATACCTCAGACAAGGGTTTGATATCCAAAATATATAAAGAACTTATGCAACTCAACACCAGAGAGACAGAGAGCCCAATTTAAAAAATGGGCAAAGGACCTGAACAGACAACTCACTGAGGAAGACATACAAAGAGCCCAGAGGCATATGAAAGAATGCTCAACATCACTAACCATGAGAGAGATGCAAATTAAAACCACAATAAGATACCACCTCACACCTGTCAGAATGGCAATCATCAACAAATCAACAAACAACAAGTGTTGGTGAGGATGTGGGGAAAAGGGAACCCTCATACACTGTTGGTGGGAATGCAGGCTGGTGCAGCCACTATGGAAAACAGTATGGGGCTTCCTTAAAAATGTAAAAATGGAACTGCTTTTTGATCCAGCAATTCCACTACTAGGACTATACCCAAAGAATCCTGAAACACCAATTCAGAAGAACCTGTGTACCCTTATGTTCATAGCAGCACTATTTACAATAGCCAAGTGCTGGAAACAGCCGAAGTGCCCATCAGTGGATGATTGGATCAGAAAACTTTGGTACATTTACGCAATGGAATACTACACAGCAGAAAGAAAGAAGGAATTCCTAACCTTTGCAACAACATGGATGGAACTAGAAAGTGTTATGCTTAGTGAAATAAGCCAGTTAGTGAAAGACAAATACCATATGATCTCACCCATTACAGGGCAATAATGAACAAAACAAACAAACAAGAAAAACAGAACCAGATACATGAATACATGAATTCAGTGGGCAGGGTTGGGAGAGGTGGGAGGAAGAGGCAAAGAAGGGGAGCAGTTTAGTCAATGAACTAGCATGGAAGAACCATGGACATGGACATCAAGTGGGATTGAATTTGGGGGGAATGGGTGGGTGGGGAAGGTGACAGAGGAGAGTAGAAAGGGGATGGATGTATTACAACAACAATTAAATTAAATTAAAAAAGAACTTACTAAGTTTTGTATCTAGTTGTTACATTTGGGGGATAAGTGGTAAATAAGTCACATACACAGCTCAATGACCTCACAGTTGAGTAGGGAGAAATGTATAAGTAAACATTTATAATTTATTTTGTACTAAGTAACAATATTTTCTACCAGCTACCAAGACAGCAAGTTTACAAAAAAGTTCCTGTAGGAGGAGACATTATTTAAGTTTTGAATGATGAATAATATTTTTAAAACAGATAAATGAAGAATATATTCCATGCAGAGAATATAGTGCATGAAAAGATACCGTTTTAAAGCAATGCTGCTTGTTTAGATAATGTATTCATAGGATTATGAAAAGTGACACAAAGAGAGTTGGGAGATGAATTCCAGGCCAGATCATAGAAGTCATTGTAGCCACACAAAGGGGCTTAAGTGAAGGAGAGTGGAGGCATAATTAGTCTACAGCAGTGATTTTCAACCCCTATTGTGCATCACAATTATGAGACTCTTTCTTAATTGATCTATGTTGAAACCCAGACTTTGACATTCTTATTATCCCCACACATGTTTAAGGTTTGTCCAGGGTTGAGAAAATGAATGTAGAGTTTTTAAAAGATCATTTTAATGATAGTATGGAGGATGCAATGTGCTTTTTGGAAGTCCAAGTCCAGATGTGAGCAGACCATTGAGGGGAAGAGAGCTACTGTCATAATCTGGGTGAAATAAAGCTTAGTAATGTGGTGAAATGTTAAAAAGATAAATTGCCACTTTCCCAAAGCACACTGTTAACTGTATAAAGAGAATTGAATGATGAGTGGAAATTGATAATCTCATAGTTTTCTTTCAAGATCCAGAGCAGCAACTAAACAAATAATAGAATAATTGTCATGGCAGCAACTGGTGTAAAAATGCTCTAGGATATTTTACTTGCTCATGGGCTGATGTGAGGTAAAAGTGTGACACAGTTGCTAAATAAAATCATAAAAATTGAGCTACCAAGAACAGAATATGAATGTCCAACAACAACAACAACAACAACAAAAATCCCAGAGATTAAAATCTCCCAGTTTTTTATACAGATCAAGCCATACCTAGATGTTGTGTAAACTGAGGGAAACGTGTCTTCAAGAGAGCCACCAACCTTTAGTAGTCATTTCATCTGAGACACTTGTGAGTGTGTTGTGTCTAATCAGTGGTTTTGAGAAAATTTGCCTAGAAAAGATGAAGTGGGTGGGTAGGTAAATAATCTGTGTTGGTTATTCAGAAACCAAAGAACTAAGATTTAGAGGCTGAATAAGCCATAGGATTCTCAATAACTATATCCAAAGGGTTAACAATGCAAAATTCCAAGAGCCTGGGCAGCAGCTGGGAGACAAGCCCACTGCAGCTGCTGCTCAACATTTGGCTTCACAGCCTCTCCTTGATGCTTCTTATCACTGTCTGCCAAAACCATAGGAAAACTTTAATTTAGAGATTAAAGGACATAACAGGGACATGAGAACTCCATTCAAAATCTATAGAACTGGGTGGCAATTATTACTATGCCAACTTTACAGATAAAGAAACTAAGGCTCAGAAAGCTTAGGTAACAGGCCAAAAGTCACATTGCTAAGGAATGGCATAAATGGAACTCAAACTCAAGTTATCATTTATTCATGAGTTTATGTAATATTTATTGAGATGTACTTACAACAAATACTCAAGCTACAAAGGTGAAAAATACATAATCCTTGCCCTTAAGATGCTTATAAATGCCTTAAAACAATGAAAGCAGGAATAAAATAAAGGATTTCACATTATGTTTTCATTTCATATGCTGGAGAACTGGAACTTATGTAGAGCTGGATGGAGTGTAGGGCACATGGAAGGAATAATGGAAGTACATCTGGAAAATTGATCTGGGCCCAGATTGTGTCGGCTTGAAATTACTATGCCAGGATGAATTGACTTTATACTATATACAGTGGAGAATTATAAACATATTCAAAACAAAGGATTTATCTTGCTAAATCAATTTAGCAAGAAAACTCTAGGAGCAGGCCAAAGAGGAACTGAGGGGTGCTGGGAAGAAAGATAATTAAAGTCACTATTACAATAGCCATACAAAATAAGATGAAAGCCAGAACTAAGGCAATAATAGTAGAGACATGCAAGGATGGGGTTATACAGATGTGAGAGCTCTTTTAAAATTTGAATCAGCAAGTCTTTGTGACTGATCAGACATAGGGGATAACCACAAGGAAGCCAATGATGCTGCTGAATTGTAATGTGTTAGGCAATTAATGAAAATAAGGGATGCAAGAAGAAGACCAGATCAAGGGAAGTAAAAGGTAATTGGTTTGGTATACATTGATATTGAAGTGACTCTATAATATCCAAGAAAGAAACTCCAGTAGGCAGCTAGAAACAGGAATGAAGATGAAGAGAAACATTTGAGGTAAGAATTTGGGATCATCAGCTGTTTCGAGTTGGTTAAAGTTATAAGAGAAGACTGAGGATAAATCTGTTTTGGAAAGCATAGGAAAGAGGAGAGAAAAGATCAAAGAGGAGAAAGGAAAGTACTGAGGAGAGGAAGAGAGGAAGGACAGGAGAAGATTATGATGTGGGGTATAGAAAGGTAAAGGGGAGGGGAAGAAATAATATACACAGAGTGTCTCAAAATATATAGTAGGTGTGCAATAAGTGTACCTGTAACTTATATTAATGTTTATAAGAAAGAAAGGAAGGAAGAAAGAAGAAAGAAAGAAAGGAAGAAAGAAACCTAAAAATTAAAATTTGGGTAGAAAAGGAGCCAACAAAAAACTGATAAAGAATGGTGAGAGAAGGAGAACCTCCTAAAGAGAATATAGTTCTGCATTCCAAGAGAGAATAAAATTTTGAGACTGAAATTGGATGGAAGAATTACTAAAAATTCCATGGGAGAGTGCCTTGAAGTGCTTGGGATCTAGCTGAAGGGCTGGATTAAGTTACTCATGTTAGCAATATATGTATGATTACTTATAAAATCCAGAAACAGTAAGGGAGAAAAATAGGTATGCAGAGAAAGCACCAATCAAAGAAGCCTCTTCTGAAGGAGACCATTTTGAGCTGAAACTTAAAGGAGAAATTTGGACTGCTGAGAGGAAGGGAAAGGGAAATGCACAAAAGCAAATTTGTGAGCATAAAGGCATAGAGTCTGAAATGGACTCAAAAAGAGTGAGAAGTTGTAAAATTCTTAATAGTTAGGTTCAGGAAACCAACATATACCCATGCATACCCAGTGTGGCACCATTATTGGCCCAAAGCCCCACTCTGATCAACAAGAAGTTGCATTATCAGTCTTCTCTTTTCTCCATGGTCTCTGCTCCCCAATTCTTACTCCAGAGACTGAGTAACAGGGTCAGGATAGTGGTGTCTTTTATCCCTCATGTTTTATTAATTTTACTGCAGGGTTTGTATATGTGGACAGTAAAAACTAAGGCTAGAAATCATTGGAAAAGGGTTGTAAAAAGAAAACTTTGAGCACCAAAGCTATGAAATTGGAACTTCATCGAGTAAGGATGGAAAAACATTTGAGTACATTGAGAAGGAAGTGGCACAATAAGAACTTTGCCTTATGACTGGGAAACAGAAACAAAATTGATTGATGGTCCTTATCATCTGGGTTTGGATTATTATGTAAAAGCTATTGGCCTCCAGATCTGACCCCTTTTTGCTGTCTATTCCGAGATCGAAGTTACAGCAAGAAAGAAGGCAAGAGTGGAGAATGCAGTATACCTGGTCTCTTTAGAGCCTCTTGGGTTCTTCAAACTTCTTCAAGGTTCATTCAATTTTACTGTCATTTTAAATAATTTGGTGATCAGCCCTTCCCAGAAGAAATCTAAAATGATTCATAAATGTGGATTAAAAACATTCTTATGCCATAATACATCATTGAGGCTGAACAGAGACATTACTGTTAACATTGGAAACACAAGTTGAGCCCTTCACCAATTTGAAAACAAGGTACTCACCCCAATCTCTCAGATTAGATTCTTGTCCAGATCTCTGAGTTCATGTCTCAGGAGTTCTGTTTAAGATGCATTTTGGAAACCATGTAAGATAGCACTGGCATAATTCTTTCTCTAAGAGATGAATGATCCTTCTCAGCATTACTTTTAGTTAACCTCCCTCTCTTTGGATTGTTCATTCTCTTGTATACTATCATCATGGTGGAGAACCTAGGAAGGGTCATCTTCTTGGAAGTCAGTCACAATTTATCTTTCTTTTCTGCCTAGACTTCTAGCATTCACTTCTTTCTTAGAGCCCTGGCAAAGATGTTTTCCAAGCACAGGTCTGCCCTTCTCTTCCTAAGATCTTGAAGTACAAATGAGATTCTTCAGCATCTTGTGTATCACAAAGTACTTTCTCTTAACATCAATGACCTATAATGATTGTCATCACCTGTCACTCTATTATTTCTTGTCAAGAGCACAAGAGGCTGAATTAGCATTTGATTAAGGCTATCAACTCAGCAGTCCTCACAGCTCTTATGTTCCACCTCCCCTTCTTCAGCTCCCTTTTCTGTTCACTTTGTTGACATACTTCCCTAATTCAGGTTGACCTTTGAAACATGACCTCTAGCTTTGAACTCCCTGATTTCACTAACTCCAATATGACTATTTGGTCTCATTCTGTGCTATAAAATCACATGCCCCCACTCTATGATCTTGAGGTGGTTACTTCCTGGGAAGAGAGAGGGTCTTTTCTGGTTTTACACTGAGGTCATCTCCATGCCAAATCAAAAGATCTGAAGGACAAAATTTGCACAAAATTTTGTTCAGAATTCCATTCATCATATTTTCACCTCTTCAGAGGAAACTTGCTGAAGTTAATATAATATTGTATGCCAATTATACTTTAATAAATAAATAAACAAACATATAGCAAATGAAAAAAGAAACTTTCATTAAAAGTGTTCAGGTACCACTAGACTACTTTATCAAAAGTAAACATTTGTACCTATTCCCTTAGTTCAGACTATATATTTTATGAAGTTAGTGAAGTAACACACTTCAGATCAGATGCGTTGCTTTTTATTGATTTTTTAAATTGTTATTTTATGACAGTTGTCCCAATTTTTCTCCCTTTGCCCTCCCCTTTCCAGCTCATCATTCCCCCTCCCAGTCAATCCCCTTGTTGTCCATGTCCATGGGTCATTTATACCTGTTCCTTGAATAGACCCTTCCCCTTCTTTCCCCCTTCTCATCATACTCACTTCTCTCTGATCACTGTCAGTCTGTTACTTGTTTTCATGCTATTGATTCTATTTTGCCCATTAGTTTATTTTGTTCATTAGATTTTCATATAGGTGAAATCATATGGTATTTGTCTTTCACCAACTGGTTTATTTCACTTAGCATAATACTCTCCAGTTTCTTTTTTCTTTTAAAGGTTTTATTTATTATTTCCAGAGAGAGGAGAAGGGGAAAAGGCAGAAAGAGACATCAGTGTAAGGTTGCCTTTCACCTACCTCCAGCTATGGACCTGGCTGGAGACCTGGTTATGTGCCCTGGCTGGGAATCGAACCAGCGACCTTTGGGTTTGCAGGCCAGTGCCTTATCCACTGAGCTACCAGCCAGGACCTCCAGTTTCATCCATGCTGTTGCAAAAGGTGGGAGTTCCTTCTTTCTTTCTGCTGCATAGTATTCCATTGTGCAAATGTACCACAGTTTTTTAATTCATTCATTTACTAATGGGCACTTAGGCTGTTTCTAGCACTTGGCTATTGTAAATACTACTGCTATGAACATAGGGATGCATAAGCTATTTTAAATTGGTGTTTCAGGATTCTTAGGGTATATTCCCAGTAGTAGAATCACTGGGCAGTTCCAGTTTTAATTGAGGAAATTCCATACTGTTTTCCACAGTGGCTGCATTTCCACCAACAGTGCACTAGGTTTCTTTTCTCTGCATCCTTATCAGCACTTGTTTGTTGATTTATTAATAATGGCCATTCTAGCAGCAGTGAGGTGATAACTCATTTTGGTTTTAACTTGCATCTCTCCAATGGCTAGTGGTATTGAGCATCTTTTCATATGTCTATTGGCCATTTGTATGTCCTCCTTGGAGAAGTATTTATTCAGATTCCTAACCTATTTTTTAATTAGATTGTCTTCCTGGTATTGAGTCGTATGAGTTCTTTATATAGTTTGGAGTTTAAACCCTTGTCCAATGTATCATTGGCAATGTTTTCCCATATAGTTGATTCTCTTTTCATTCTGATGATGGTCTCTTTAGCTGTGCAGAAGCTTTTTAATTTGACGTAGTACCATTTGTTTGTTTTTCCCTTTATTTCCCTTGTCATGAGAGATATATCAGCAACAATATTGCTATTTAGGATACCTGAAATTTTACTGCCTATGTTTTCTGCTAGGGCTTTTAGAGAATCATAACTTGTATTTATGTATTTTATTCATTTTGAGTTTATTCTAGTGTATGGTGTAAGTTAGCTATCTAGTTTCATTTTTTCCACATGTACAAGTCCAACATAATTTATTGAAGAGGTTATCTTGTACTCTATAGTATGTTCATGTCCCCCTTGTCAAATATTTCTTTAAATATTTTATGTATTGTTTTTAGAGACAAGGGCAGGGAAGGGGGAAGAAAGGGAAAGAAACATCAATGTACGGTTGCCTTTCACCTGCCTCCAGCTACAGACCTGGCTGGAGACCTGGCTTGCAACCTGGTTATATGCCCTGTCTGGGAATTGAACCAGTGATCTTTGGGTTCACAAGCTAGCACCTATCTACTGAGCCACCAGCCAGGGCCCTCCTTGCCAAATATTAATTGACCATAGAGACATAGGCTTATTTCTGGGCTCTCTATTCTGTTCCATGGATATATGTGTCTATTCTTATGCTAGTACCTGGCTGTTTTGATTTCAGCATTTTTTTTTTTTTAATTTTATTGTTGTTGTATTACATCCATCCCCTTTTTGCTCCCCTCTGTCCCCCTCCCCACCCACCCATTCCCCCCAAAGTGATTTCAGCATTCTTATAGTATAATTTTATATCAGGTATGTGATCCCTCCAACTTTTATTCTTCCTTTTCAAGATTGCTGGGGCTATTTGGAGTATTTATTCTAGATCAATGAAATAGCCCATTGGTACTTTAATAAGGATTGTGTTGAACCTATAGATTGCTTGGGGTAGTATAGACATTTTAATGATGTCAATGCTTCCAATTCATAAGCATAACATATGCTTCCACTTATTTGTATCTTCCTCAATTTCTTACTTCAGTGTTCTATAGTTTTTCAAGTATAAGTCTTTTGCCTCCTTGCTTAGATTCATTTTTAGGTACTTTATTTCATTTGTTATAGGAAATGAGATTTTTCCTAGTTTCTCTTTCTGATAGTTCATTGTTGGTATACAAAAATGCCATCAATTTCTGAATATTGATTTTGTATACCATTACTTTGCCAAATTCACTTATTAGGTCACGTAGTTTTTTGGTGCAGACTGTAGGGTTTTCTATGTATACTCTCATGTCTTCTTTAAATAATGACAGTGTTACTTCATCCTTCCCAATTTAGATGCCATTTATTTATTTTTCTTATCTGATCACTATAGCTAGAACTTCCAGTACTATACTGAGTGGTGATATTGAACACCCTTGTCTTGCTCCTGGTCTTAAGTATAATGTTGGCAGTAGGTTTCTCATATATGGCCTTTACTATTTTTAAGTATGCTTCCTTTATTCCCACTTTGGTGAGTGGTTTTTTTTTTTTTTTTCTTTTTATCATAAATGGGTGCTGAATTTTATCAAATGCTTTTTTTAGCATCTACTGATATGATCATGGGTTTTTATCTTTCATTTTATTTATTTGATGTATTATGTTTATTTATTTGCAATGATTGTACCATCCTTGCATCTCTGGGGTAAATACTACTTGATCATGGTGTATGATCTGTTTAATGTATTGCTGGATTTGGACTGCAAATGTTTTGTTGAGGATTTTAGAATCTATGTTCATCAGAGGTATTGGCCTGTAATTTCCTTTCTTTATTGTGTCTTTACCTTGTTTTGCCATTAGGATACTATTTGTCTCATAAAAAGAGATTGAGATTCTTCTTTCTTCTTGAATTTTTTGGAATAGTTTAAGAAGGATAGGAGTTAGTTTTTCTTTGAATGCTTGGTAAAATTCACCTGTGAAGCTGTCCAGATGGCTTCCATTTTGTTAGTTGTTATCAGTCTATTCAGGCTTTATGGTTCTTTTTGATTCAGTTTTGGATGATTGTATATTTCTAGAAACCTTTCCATTTTGCTCAGGTTGCCCAATTTCTTGGCATATATTTTTCATGGTAATTTCTTACAATCTTTTGTATCTCTGTGGTATTGGTTTATATTTTTCCTCTTATTTCTGATTTTATTTATTTGGGTCTTCTTTTTTTTTTTTCCTTGATGAGTCTAGTTAAAGGTTTGTCAATTTTATTTATTTTTCAAGGAACCAGCACTTGGATTCATTGATCCTTTGATGTTTTTATCCTCTAGTCCTTTAATTCTGCTCTGATCTTATTTCCTTCCATCTACTCACTATGGGCTTTATTTCTTATTATTCCTTTAGTTTTTTTAAAAAATGTAGTGTAATGTTGTTTATTTGAGATTTTCTGCCTTGTTTAGGTAGGCCAGTATTGCTGTGAACTTCCCTCTCAGGACTGCCTTTGCTGTGCCCCATAAGTTTTGGGTTCTTGTGTGCTCATTTTCATTTGTTTCTAGGTATTTCTCCATTTCTTCCTTGATTCCATTAACCCATTCATTATTTAATAATATGTTATTCAGCCTCCATATATTTATATGTTTTTAATTTTTAAAAATATTTTTCATTGCCTTTTAGTACCCTTATAACCTCCTCCCTCCAGGAATCACCACACTGTTGTCCATGTCCATGAGTCCTTTTTTATTTTTGCTCAATCCCTCCACCCCCTATGTTATGCAAGCTCCATATATTTGAATGTTTTTGTGTTGGTTTCTAGTTTCAAGCTATTGTGATCTGAGAAGATGATTGATATGCTTTCAATTTTCTTAAATTTGTTGAGGTTTGTTTTGTGTCCTACCATGTAGTCTATCATTGAAAATGATCTCTGTGCATTTCAAAAGAATGTATAATTTACTTCTTTGGGATGAAAGGTTCTATAAATAGCAATTAAGTCCATTGTCAGAATATCTTTGTTGATATTTGTTTTGACAATCTATTGTTGATGTTGGGATGTTAAAACCCCCTATGATGACTATATTATTGCCAATCTCTTTCTTAAAATTCTATAAGATTTTCCTTATGTATTTAGATGTTCCTATGTTGAGTGCATATGTTTACAAGGGTTATGTCCTCTTGTTGGACAACTCCTTTAAATATTATGTATTAGCCTTCTTTTTTCTCTTGTTTTGAAGTTTATTTTGCCTATATAAGTATTGCTACCCCAGCTTTTATTCATGCCCAGTTGTTTGGAATACTTTTCCCATCCCTCCACTTCCAACCTGTGTAGATCTTTTGTTTGAGATGGGGCTCTTGTAGACAGCATATATGCAGGTAATATTTTCTTATCTCTTCAACTATCCTTTGTCATTTGATTTGTGCATTTACTCCATTTACACTTAAGGTTATTATTGATAAGTATTTATTCATTGCCATTTGTTTTTGTTTGTTTATGCCTGTGTTCCTCTCTTTACCTTCTTCTCTCTTTCTTCATCTTTTTAATGTGGTCCCTTCAGTACCTCTTGTAACTGAGTTTTGGTTGTTTTTCCACTCATTCCTTGGTGGGTTCTCCCCTCTGGCTGGTGGACTAAGAGCCATAATCACCTTGTCTTGTATACTGTTGTGCAGGAGCTGCCAGAACGAAATAAAACAACCCAGCAAACAAAACCCACACCAGAAAAATATTCCCCAACTACTATTGTAATATTAACAACAAATGAGCTAAGATTTATAAAGATGGAAAAATAATAAGAATATTATGTGAAACAAAAAAAGAATATGAGGTGACTAATAAGAAAAATGATTTTGAGAGGGTAAGGGGACTAGAAAAATTAAGAGTGGGGAATAGAAACAAGACAAAGAAAAGAAGAAAATAAAATATACTACATAAATAAAACAGGGAGGGAATAGGGCAAACTGGAGTAAGAAAGGGAATCGTACAATATGAGGTTTGGAGAAAAATAGTGAAAAACTAGGAACCAAATTGCAGTAAAACAACCACCTCAGCAATATCCATGACAATGGAGCAATGATTGGTAAAGGTAGAAAGAGAATAATAATATTATAAGAAATGGGAAAAAAAGACTGTAGCTGTCTAAATGAAAGAAAACTAATTTTGATAGGCTAGAGGGAGGAGAAATAATAAGCATAAGGTTTAGAAATCAAGTGAAGAAAGGGAGAAGATAAAATTTAAAATAAAAATAAGGCAGGGGAGGAGGAAGGCAAAATGGAATAAGATAGGAAAACAGTACAATATTGAGATTTTTTTTAAAAAGATTTTATTCATTATTTTCAAAGACAGAGAGGAAGAAAGACATCAATGTATGGTTGCCTTTCACCTGCCTCCAGCTACGGACCTGGCTGGAGACCTGGCTTGCAACCTGGTTAATGTGCCCTGGCTGGGAATCGAACCAGTGACCTTTGGGGAGATTTAAAATAATTAAAACAAATAGTGAACACCTAGGGGTAGAATTGAAGAAATGCAACTACAAGGCCCTGGCTGGTGGTTCAGTGGATAGGCACCAGCCTGGGAACCAAAGGTCACTGATTTGAATTCCACCCTGGGCACATAACCAGATTACAAGCCAGGTCCCCAGTCAGGTCTGTAGCTGAAGGCAGGTAAAAGACAACCAAGCCCTGGCTGGTGGCACAGGGGATAAGGTGTCAGCCTGGGAACCCAAAGGTCATTGGCTTGATTCCCAGCCAGGGCACATAACCAGGTTGCAAGCCAGGTCTCCAGCCAGATCAATAGCTGGAGGCAGGTGAAAGGTAACCATATGTTGATATCTCTCTCCCTCTCTGCCTCCCTCCCTTCCCTCTCTCTAAAAATAATACATAAAAACTTAAAAAATGCAACAACAACCTTAATATCTATGACAATTGAGCCAACATTAATAAAGGTGGAATGACAATAAAGATACTATAAGAAAAGGAAAAATAATGTGAGGTGACTAATGGAAAGAAAGGTAGTTTTGAGAGGATATAGGGAGGTGAAATAGCAAGAGTGAAGAATAGAAACCAGACACAAAAAAGGAAAAAGTAAAATTTAAATCAAAAATAAGAAAGAGAAGGATGAAGAGAAAATTCAGTAAGAGAAAGGAAGAGTAAAATATCAGATTGAAATTAAAACAAATAAAAATGAAGAATAAAATATACATAAAAATAAAATTAAAATAGTGAAATAATAGGAACAAAATTTAAGACAAAGAAACAATGTTAAAAAGCTATGCAGGAGAAAAAGTAGTACAAATCATGAAAACAACAAGGTGGAATTTTTCTCAGCACAGTCTAGTTTTTGTTGGCCTACTGTTTTCTCCTTCAGGATCCATTCCTGATGTCAGACCAGTCTAGCTTCAGGCAGCCTGTTCAAGGCTACAAGTGATCCAAAGTCTGTGGCTGTTTCCTTCGGGATTGACTTGTTCTCACTGTTCAGCCCTGCTGGCTTTTTATCAACACAAGGTCCAAGAGTGGTTCATCTAACATGTGTCTGACAGCACAGCTTGTACCATCTCCAACTACCTCCAGAGTTGGCCTCTGGTGTGATTGGAAAGGTGGCATCTCTGGATCATCTCCAGGAAGGCACTGTTCAGCCTTCAGGGAAGATGGTGGGTGTGTCCCAGGCTCAAGCACCACATGTCTTGGCCTGTCCCAGATTGTTTCTGCTAACATATAGTTTCTGATGAATTAGCTGACTGTTGCATGTGTGGGACCAATCTGTGTAAAAGGTTCAGCCCCTTCTTGCTTGGCACTAGTGGCAGCTTTGTGTGAAGCCAAGGTTGAGCAAGGATCTGAACACCCCTTGTTGTGCCAATTTGTAATCTCTCTGCTCTGCACTGTTCAATTGAGTAGGGCAGGGCCTGACAAGGAGCCATCATAGCATCTGATAAAAGTTCATAAAGGGTTCCTCTGGAGATTCTCTTTATTTCCCCAGCAGATATTAGCCAGGAAGAGGGTTCTTGAGCCTAGCCATTCCCTTTTCAGAGGTTTGTATTCTGTGGTTTGGGTGGCCCTTCCTAGCTGCAAGGAATCTCAGGTTCTCAGCTCTAGTCCTTCAAGTTCCTGTCTCACTGATCTTGCAGGAGGCTTAGACCTAAACCCTCTGTTCTGCACACAGCCTTCTGGCTTGCCAGCTGCCCTGCAATCCCTTTGCTGTTCAGTCTCTTACTCTTCCCAGACAGCTGGGTTCAGCAGGCACAAGTTGTGCTTTGTATTTGGCCTTTTAACTGGCAAGGCAGCTGCACACACGTGAGTTCCCTTCTTAGCCATGCTTCCATCCACTCTTTATAAAAGTCCCTATGTGGCATCCCACTGCAGCTCTAAGCCACTGCCTGGCTCCCTACACATTCCATTTCCCCAAAAGTCAAAAAGTCTTTCTTGGTCAGGGCTGGCAACAGCTGCCCAGTGCCTCTGACAGTCTTGGAAGACAGAATTTCTCTCCTGAACTCTCCTGGTTAATGCTGCAGCTATGGACATGTTGCTTACTGCATGTGTTCCACCAAGTCTCTCAGACTGTATATCTATCCAAGATTCTCCCAATTAGGATTAGCAGTACCCTGTGTAGGACCAGAGCCCCTCTTTCTGGAAAGGGTGGGAATCACCAAGCTGCACTTTCTCACCTCTGCTTTCTCCTTTGCTTTAGGCACCTCCTTCAGGGTATTTCCCCTTCAACCTGGGAACTCTCTTACTCAACAATGCAAAGCCTCCTCTGCACTCTTCATATCAGCTAAAATTCTGTTGATTGTTCAGGTCCCTTGTGGAAAGACAGGTTGAAAATCCACTCTGAGGGCACGAAGAAGTTGGCTAACCTGCCACCTACTTGACTGCCATCTTTTACCCCTGGCATTGCTTTTAATATACTACCGTAATGAAAAATTTGCTTGAAGGTAAGAGGTATGTTCGAATCTTTGTCATTAAAATGTTAACATGCAGAACCAAGATGGTGGATGAGTAAGTGGAACTACACCAATCTCCTCCCAACACCAAACTGGAATTACAATTTAACTGGGGAGAAATCATCCAGAATAACCAACAGAACACCAACTGGAGAGAAGTCTTATTACCACGGTCAGAACAGAAGAGCCAATTCATCATAATGTGACTGGTAGGAAATGTGGAACTGCGAGAGGCTGGAAGGGCTCCCACAGGCTGCAGCTGAGGGGACAGAGAAACATCTCAGCAGCTCGAGGTTCCACCTGAGAAGCTTGGGATCTAAATCCCCAACTGCGATTCCCAGCCTACAATAACAAAGCTTAGAGTAAAACAGCACCCAGCTGTGAAAAGAAAAAAGCCACCAGGTTTAGCCAGCTTGACAGAGACCGAGTTCTTAAAGGGACCATGCACAAAAATACAGAGGCACCCACTTAACCTGGGCTCCAGCAGAGAAAGGACAGAGCGGACTAGAGAAGCTTGGGGACAGTTTGGGTCAGTGGCTTTAGGGTCAGAGCTGAGGGAAGTAGCCTGAGGGGAAGCCACAGCCCCACCCATAGGAATTAATCCACCCCACCCAGCAGTGCCTAAACCTGACCTCAGATCACAGGTTGATTGGATAAACAATTGAATTCATCTGCCCCACCTAGAGATGCCTGAAACTGACCACTGATCACAGACTGATTGGATTAAATACTAAAAGAGACAAAGACCGTGGATCTCTGGTAGTTTCCAACTGGCTGACTAGGCCCAGACTGGGACACAAGTCAATGTCACCAAGCACAGATCCAGGAAGTAAAAACAAGCATACCTCTACACCACAGAAGGTCACACCACTAAGACAGTAAGTCAAACCACACCAGTCTAAGAAGCAGAAACAAACAAGAGCCACCTAAAATGGGGAGAAAAAGAAATAAACCCTCAGCAAATGGAAAGGAGGAATCTCCAGGAAGAGTGCAAAATGAAATAGAGCCAAGCACACTCTCAGACATGGAATTCAAAATAATGATGATAGAGAAGCTCAGTGAGCTTAGTGAGTTCAAAGAAAACTACAAACAACTCCCAGGGAACTATGAAGAACTCCAGGGAAGCTACAAGGAACTTACTGAGAACTACACTACCCTTAACATAGAAACCATCAATAAAAGCCAGGAGGAAATGAAGAATACCATTTCTGAATTGAAGAACACAGTAGAAGGAATCAAAAAAAAAGGCTAGAGAAAGCAGAGGATTGGATCATCGAGCTGGAGGTCAATGTAGAAAAAAATTCCCAGGCACTGCAACAAAATGAAAAAAGACTGAAAAAGAATGAAGAGGTTTTAAGAGAGTTGCTGGACAACATGAAATGTAATAACATCTGTATCATAGGGATACCAGAAGGAGAATAGGAGGATCAAGGGATAGAAAACCTGTTTGAAAAAAGTAATGACAGAAAACTTCCCTAACTTGAAGAGAGAAAATGTCATGCAAACTCAGGAAGCACAGAGCGTCCCAAGGAAGATGAACCTAAATAGGCCCACTCCAAGGCACATCATCATTAAAATGGAACATTTTTCTTTTTTCTTTTTTTTCTTTTTCTTTTTTTAATACGGAACGCTTCACAAATTTGTGTGTCATCCTTGCACAGGGGCATGCTAATCTTCTCTGTATCATTCCAATTTTAGTATATGTGCTGCTGAAGCGAGCACTAAAATGGAACATTTTTCAAAGACAAGAAAAGAATCCTAAAAGCAGCAAAAGAGAAACAGCTCATAACATACAAGGGAGCTCGGATAAGGTTATCAGCTGACAACACAACAAGCCAGAAGGGAATGGCAAAAAGTATTTCAAGCAATGAAAAACAAAGGCCTGCAACCAAGAATACTCTACCCAGCAAGGCTCTCATTCAAAATAAAAGGTGAAATAAGGAGCTTCCCAGACAAAAGAATTCTAAAAGAATACATCTCCACCAAACCAACATTGCAGAAGATGCTAAAGGGTCTGCTTTAAGAAGATGAAGAAACAGAGAGACAGGAAAACAGGTACAAAGGCAAATGGATTAAATGCACCAATGAAAAGACACAGGGCAGCTGAATGGATAAGAACCAACTTTAACTTATGAATGCTTTAAAGTGATCTTGTTATGAATAGATTTTACTAAATAAGGTACAATTTTGTATATTACTTGTATCTGCATTACTGCAGGTTAAGTTTTCTTAGATTGGAATCATTTCACAATATGGGAAAATCAGGTTACTTCCAATAACTCAGAAAAGTTGAATGCAGTTAAGGAAGAAGAAAAAAGTAAGAAAATGTGGATGTATATTATATAGAAGACATACTATCTTTCTTATTCACTATTATAAAATATGTGCTTATTTGTGGGTATGTAATATATAGATTTTGTTAGCAATTTATGTTTTAAATAGCAACCAACTGGTCGTTGGTGTGTTGTGAAATCAATCAATCTTTAGGTCAGAAAAGATGCTGAGAATGAAGACCAATTTAGATGGAAGTTGCCAACTATTAAACTACATGATTCATGTACATAGACAATACATATTCTCATATTAGCATGCAAATTAGATGAGATTCCTTTCAACTAAATCATGAAAATATACATTTCTAGTTATGAAGGTCCCTTACCTGGGGATGCTTGGGAAAAGGAATTAATGCTATAGTAAACTTTATTATTGAAATGTGAACATACCTAATCTCTACCTCAACAGACTCTTAAATAGTTTAAGGGTTAGTTTAGGACCACATAGGAAGTCAACCACAAGTTCAAAAAATAGCTAGAATACTATTCTACAAAATTATTTAAATCCTAGGGATTTTTATTTTTTACCCCAACTTAGTAGACATAATAATTTCAATTCTGGGGACCGGCTGAACACTGCAAGTGCCATTATTTCTGAAGGCTTCAACTTGTAAAACACATGTAGAGGAAAAACATAGGATATTGAAAGAAGTAAGACCTATGCACAATCAAAAACAAATCAATTCACTATTTAAGATGGAAAACTCCATCAAGAAACTAGCATGGAGGAACCATAAACATGCATAACAAGTGGGATTGACTTTGAGGGGGAGGTAGGTGGGTGGAGAAAGGGACAGAGGGGAGGAAAAAAAGGATGGATATAATACAACAACAATAAAATTAAATTAAAATTTTTTAATAGTTCAAAAGAAAAAAGATGGAAAACTCCAAAAAGAATAAGTTGTAGTTCTGGTAGCTTAAAATAAAGTTGAATTGTATTATTAGAGAGAGGAGGATCTGACTCAAAAACCAAAATCACTTTTTATTATGGGTTTGGCACTGTGTCTAGGACAACTTTCACAAAAGTGATTTCTGCAATACACCATTTCTGTGATATATTTCATGAAAATAGCATTCCAGAGTAAAATAAGTATTAAAGAAGAAAAAAAATGCTTAATTTGCTACAATATATCTAAAATACTACCACTTAACATGTAATAATTATATAAGCTATTGGCATATTTTAAATTTTCTGTATTAACTTTTCAAAATCCAGTACGTACTTTAAATATGTGTAAAAATATGTATGGGTGTAAATGTACTTTTACATGTGTTTGGTAATATTGCAATTCATATTACTTAAAAGAGTAATTCTTCAAACAAATGAATTAATGTCGGCATTTTGGAATAATGAAAACTTTGTATTAATATGATTTGAGAGGCTGACAGAAGGCAGTAGTTAAATGGTGAATTGTCTGGATATGAACAGAAGACAAAAATACACATTGGTGGTTACAAAATAGATGGGGGATGTTAAGAATAAAGGAAATGGAGAAGCCAAAGAACTTATATGCATGAAATACAGACATGAACTAAGGGGGTCATTGCCGGAGGAAATGGGGTACTGGGTGGAGGGAAGCAAGGCAGGAAAATTGGGACAAATGTGTTTAAGCAAACTAAATAAAGTACATTTGAGGGGGAAAAAAACACACCAAGGTAAACATCCTGGACCTTCACTGATGATCTTCTGGATTCTGTGTACAATATCTGGACTTGTGTGATCCTTGTGTACTTTATGCATTTTCCTTGTTTGTGTGGTGGCATCAGGATCAGCATCATACACCTTCTTCATGTTGTCAACTATACATAAAAAGATGTTATTGAAGTCCGAAATTTCCTTAGCAGTTCACCCTGTACATAGTCCAGAAATTATAGTTGCTCTAACATTGTATTCCTTTGACATGATGGTTGCTCTCAGAATTTAATACTTTATATCTGAAACAATGACATTAAATCATAATCTTAGAAACATAGTTTTTCAAAATTAATAAGAAGCATGTGAAATAAGGAAATGCAAAGTTATTGTCAATGTATTGCATGCACCCTGCACATTGTATTTATTATTGTAGTTGTCTAGTTAAGTCTTAAAATGTGGTGGTGTGAGTCTTCTAATTTTGTTCTTTTCCTCAAAATTGTTTTAGTGATTTTATTTTCTTTACCTTTTCGTATAACTTTTTCAATGTAGATTTTTAGAAATTCCTATTGTCTATAGCACGGGTGGCAAACACAAGGCCCTCCACCTTTCTTTATCTGGTCCAGAACCTTCGGCCAGGCACCTTGTTTCTACCTGGCTCCCTTAACTGTTAAGGAGTAGTTACATTTATACAGTCCTAAAATTACCTTCAGTCCTTTGAAGGCAACTGCAAGGCTGATGTGACCCCCAGTGAAAATGAGTTTGACACCCCTAGTCTATAGTGACCATAACTACAAGAAAGTCTGCTGAGATTTTTATTGATATTGCATTAAATCTATAGATCACTTTGAGGAGAAGTGGCATTTTTATTACAACCTCTCAGTCCATGCTCATGGTACGTCTCACCATTTAGTTATATCTTCTTTGGTGTCTTTCATTAACATTTTGTAGTTTTCAGCATACAATTCCTATACAGGTTCATTATATTAATACTTTAATTTTGAGCCATTTTAAATGGTACACATATATATTTTTATAAATTAGATTTCAAATTGTTCATCACTTGAATTTAGAAATAAAAGTAATTGTTGTGTGTTGACCTTGTATTTTATGATGTTGTTAAACTCATTCATTAGTTCTAAAAAGCTTTCCACTTATGTTCCCTGAGGTTTTCTACATAGCTAACCATATTGTCTTCAAATGGATTGTTTCTTCCTTTCTAATCTGTATTTTCTTTCTTCTTTTCCTCATCTTACTTCATTAGCTAGAACACTTAGTATGATGTCAAATAGGAGTTGTGAGAGTAGGTATTCTTGCCTACTGATCATAGGAGAAAAGCACTCAGCTCTTCACTGTTATGATTTAGTTTTAGAGTTTTCAGTTTCCTTTCATCAGTTTTTGAACTTTTCCTTTTAGTTTACTGAGTTTTTAATATATTCATAAATGAATTTTGTGTTTTCCCAAATACTTTCTGCACCTATTGATATGATCTGATCATGTGATATTGTTTTCTTCTTTAGACTGTTAAAATGGTGGATTATGTTGATTGATTTTATTGCTTTTTGAATATTCAATTGGCCTTACATTCCCAGGATAAACCCAATTGGATGTGATATTTTACTCTTTTTAGGTAGTGCTGGTTTCAGTGTCTTAATATTTTAGTTAGGATTTTTGTACTTATGTTCACGAGGAATATGGTTTGCAGTTTTAATTTCTTTGCATTATCTTTGTCTATTTTTGGTATCAAGCTGATACTGGCATCATAAAGCAAGTTGCAAATTGTTTACTACTATTTTATAGAATAGAATGGCATTATATATTTTTAATTATTTGGTAAATTAACCAGTGAATTATCTGAACTGGAGATACATTTTTCAGAAGATTTAAACTATGAAATCAGTTTCTATAATAGTCAAAGGGTTGTTCAAGTTATCTATTTAATCTTTAGTGAGTTTTTATAATTTGGCTTTTAAGGAGCTGGTGACTTCATATAAGTTATTGAATTTCTGAGTTTAAAATTGTTCACATTATTTTGTTATTTTCTTTTTAATATCTGCAACATCTGTAACATCGCCTCTTTCATTACTGATTTGACAATTCACGTTGTCTCTCTTTTGTCTTCTCAGTCTTGCTAGAAATTCTAAACTTTTAATATTTATGAATAACCAGTTTTGTTTCATTCATTTTCTTGTTGTTTTTAAAAATATTTATTGATTTATATGTTTTAAATTATTTTCTCCCTTTTGCTTAATTTTTGTCAATTTACTATTTTAGTAATTTCCTAAGACAAATGTTTAACTAGTTAATTTGAGATCTTTCTTATTTCAAATACATACTTTTAATGCTATAAAATCTTCTCCAAACACTACCTTAAGTGAAATACACAAATTTCATTGTCATTCCATTTCAAATAATTTCTAATTTTCTTTGAGACGTCTTCCCTTTATGATCCATGGATCATTTAGGTGGTTTTGTTTCCAGGTGATTAGATAATTTTTTTGTTATTCCATTCTAAATTATTTGTTATTCCATTCTAAATTATGATCAGAGACCATACTTTACATGATTTTAATACTTTTCAAGTGTGTTATGGTGTGGTGTGTGAGTCAAGATGTGGTTTATTTGATAAATGGATTCTGTTATTGATGAATAAAGTGTTCTATACATATCAATTAGTTCCAGTTGGTTGATAATATTGTTTAGTCAAATACTGTTTACTGTATCATTTAGTTAACAATAGGGAATGTTGTTTACTGAGCACTTTCTATGTTATGAGTGTTGTAGTAAGCAATTATTTGTAATAATTATTTAAACTCTGCAAGGTATATATTTCATTTTACATATTATTAAACTGAAATGCTGATGTCGAGTATTATGTCTAAGATCAAACAAGAATAAAATTTTGAGGCCAGAATTTGAACCAAGTTCTGTCTGGCTCAAAAAAATATGTTATTTTCATTACACTACCCTAGTTTGGGCTTGATGTATGAGGTCTGTCCAGAAAATGTCCTGCCATTGTTAATATAACAAGAATGGTTTGTGTGACATTGATGTAACCTGGCAGCCAAGGAGAGTGGAGTAGACTGTGCATGTGTGAACAATGACTTCACTGTACTGGTCAGTGGAGGCAGTAGATGCTTTTGACTGAACATGTGTACTGTTTGGTCGTTGAATTCAAAATGACTGAGTGAGTAGAGCAATGGCTCTTCATCAAATTTCACATTAAACTTAAACATTCCTCTGCAGAAACTATTCAGGTGATCCAGAAGGCTGCAGCTATGGGCAACTAGGGTTGGCAGCTTCATCATGACACTGTACCCACTCATGTATCACATTCCATGCAGAGACTTTTGGTGAAACATCAAATCACCCAGGCGACTCAGTCCCACTACAGGGCAGATTTGGCACTCTGCAACTTCTGGCTTTTCCCAAAACTAAAACCACCTTTGAAAAGGAAGAGATTTCAGACTGTCAATGAGATTCTGGAACATACAACAGGGCAGCTAATGATGACTGGGAAAACTGTGTGTGATCCCAAAGCACCTATTTTTAAGGGGACTGAGGCATCATTGTCCTGTATACAATGTTTCTTGTATCTTCTTCAATAAATGTCTCTGTTTTTCATATTACATGGCTGGATACTTTCTGAACAGACCTCATATATATACTGGTTGATATGTTGTTTAAATAATGTTTTTAACTCTCATTTGCAAGTATCTATTTTGTCTTTCCAACTAGATTGTGAGCTCTCTGAAGTTAAATACTGTTTTCTTTTCCTTTTGCATAATGTTTGTTAAAAGTTTCAATGTCAACTAAGGGCTTGATAGTTGTTGACTGAGAAGTTAACTGACTTATATTCCTTTAAAAAGCTTTTAATAGGCCTTCAGTGGTCAGGGGGAATGGGGTTGGGGGGAGGGAGGAGGCAGAGGCAAAGAAGGGGAGCAGCTTAGACAAGAACCTAGTATAAAGGAACCATGGACATGGACAACAGGTGGGATTGACTTTAGGGGGAGTGGGTAGGTGGGGAGGGGGACAGAGGGGAGCAAAAAGGGGATGGATGTAATACAACAACAATAAAATTAAAAAGGAAAAAGAAAAAAAAAAAAAAGCTTTTGCAGGAACAGAGTGATGGTGGTTGTAGCTGCTGTCTTGAAGAAGCAAGAAGCCATATCCTAGACCTGGATTATATGTTATTTCTCAATAAAGATGCTATTGGTATTTAGAGTGAGAATATTCTTGTTATGAGAATTGCACAATACTCTTTTGAGCATTAGAGAATATTTAGCATATCTAGCCACCTATGACTCAATATCAATATCAATATCAATATTTCTTCATAGTTTTTTTCCCACAATAATAAAACTTCCACACAATTTTCTGTGCCTTTTATAAAAGAAGTATTTCCCTATTTGAGAACCACTAAAAGTTCCTGGCACATATAGGTGTTTAATAAAAGTTTGTGTATAAAAGAAAGAGGAAGAAAACCCCTCAAGGTACCTTAGAGTTTTGGAAATTGTGATTGGGGATATGTCTTCTCAGATCTGACTGTAGGGAAGGGATAAATATGGTGTCTATGGTCACACATAAAATACCTTTTATGTCATAAGATTCCTTGGGTTTCTCTAAGTTTGCAGTTCACTATTCAGGGGATGACCAACACTCTTATAGATTTGGAAGCACTCGTGAGTATCCAAAGGCAACAGTCCCCAACCATTGTGCAAAAAACTCCCCTGTATTGTTGTATTGAGTCAAAGCTCTAAATTCTTCCTCAGGCTCTGTGAGGAATCAGGCAACTAGTGTTAAGTATGCTACTTCTAAGTAGGAAAAGGAACTCAGCACAAAATTAAATTTGTTGTTTTCAACTCTAGCCATACAGTAGAGTCACATGGAATGCTTTTTAAAGATATGGATGTTCTCGTCCCATCCTAGATGAATCAGATTAGAATCTGACAATGGGAACTAGGTATGGTACATTTTCAAGGTCCCAGGTGATTTTTAATGTGAAACTAGTGTTAATAGTCATTAAAGAAAAAGGTTGGCATGATTATTAAAATAAGTTTTTAAAGATGATTTCAATGTGCTATGAAAGAAAGGATATAGATTGATAGCTTGTACATTCAAAGTGACCTGGGTAACATTTCTGGCTTAGTTATATATCATCTGTGTGATCTTGGGGAAATTATTACTTTCTTTGTGCCTCATTTTACTCATCTGTAAAATAAAAATAAACATAGTACCTACCTCATAGGATTGTTCTAAGAATAACATAATTTTTTTTCTTTTAATTTTATTGTTGTTGTATTACATCCATCCCTTTTTTTCTCCCCCCTGTCCCCCTCCCCACCCACCCTTTCCCCCCAAAGTCAATCCCACCTGTTGTCCATGTCCATGGTTCCTTTATACTAGGTTCTTGTCTAAGCTGCTCCCCTTCTTTGCCTCTGCTTCCCCCCTCCCACCTCCCCCTTTCCTCCTGACCACTGCAGGCCTATTCCTTGTATTCATACACTTGGTTCTGTTTTGCTTGTTG